>PVJA010002860.1:0-60071 GCA_004027025.1 Myocastor coypus | reverse complement strand
ATTAGCGAATCAGAAATAAAATAGGACATCACTATCTTCCTCAGAAAAACAAGGGAATGCTTGAAACAACTTGATGAACATAAATTCAACTTCAAGGCAATGGATCTACCCCTTGAAGGCTACAAATCCATTTAAAATGAGCTAAACAATCTGAGCAGTAATTTTTTTTAAAATTGGATCTGTAGAGAACAAGAGAAGTTAGCTCTTCCCAATGCATCGCATGACGCCAATGTGACCCTGATTCCAGAGCAAAACAAAAACAGCACAGAAGGAAACACAGGGGATCCTCTCACAAACATAGAACACAGAATTTTCAACAAAATATCAGCAAACAGAAACCGGCAATCTATGACAAGAATCATACTGCACACCAATTTGAGTTCAGAAAAGGAATGTAAGGTTGGTTTGATATTTGAAAAGCCATCAGTGGCATTCACCACATCAGTAGGGTTACAGTAGGAAACTAGCACCAATAGCCATCAGCAGATGGATGGACGCAACGTTTCCACCCCAGTGAAGGTTCTTCAGCCTTGCAAAGGCAGGAATTCATGACATGCACAGCATGGAGGAACCTTGAAGATAACGGTGTTAAGTGATAGGAACCAGACACAGAAGGCCAAAGACGGTGTACTCTATTTCCATGAGCTACCTGGAGTAGACAGATGGCAGAATGATGTTCAAAATGAGCCAGTGGGAAAGGGGACATGGGGGTCATTGTCTATGTGGGACAGGGTTTCAGTATGTGATGGCAAACAAGCTTTGGAGAGGGACAATGACAGCAGTATGAATGTTCCTGATGCTGCTGAACTAATCACACTTGCTGTGGCTAAAACAGTACAATTGCATAGTGTCACCTGTATCTGGGCACAAGAATTTAAGAAGAATAAACAAGAAAAACTACATAATTGTATCATTTGGTGCAGAAGAATGTGACAGCATTCAACCTCTAGAAATGTCAGAAACTTTTGACAAATTTGGAACAGAAAGGAAGAGCATCCTCATCATGATCAACAGCGTGAGGAAAACCCAAAGTTTGAATCTCACCAATGAGGGACCCAGGGCCTCCCCCAAGACTGGAAGCAAGACCAGAAGCTCTGTTCTCAGCTCTCTTTCTCCACAGGAGAATGCCAGTAGCCCATTCCTCCTCAGGCCCACAGGATGCATGTAGGTTGTCGAACTGTTCTCTATCCCTGAGGCCAATGCCCTCAGTTACCTCAGTTCTGCCCCTCTTTGAGATACACAAGGACTGCACATAGAGTTACCTGATCTTATCATGTTGACTCTACCCTGTTATATTAGGAGAAATCAAATCATTTCCAAGTTTGGGACCAAGTTTATACAATGCAGTGACTTGTGACCAACCTACAAACATCTACATATGTGCAACATAGAGACTAACAACTGCTGATGACATCTAGCATGCAACTGATGCCCAGAAATGGTGAGCAACTGGCCCAAGATCACACAGTCCAGGTAGAGGCATATGTGAATGATTTTATTCACCAAATCCAGTTATGGTCAGTGTTCCAACAACACAGCTAAAATCCCTTTCACACACACATAGTTGTTTCTGTTCGTACTGTTAGGTTACAACCACAGGTGCAGGCTGCAGCAGGCTGGGACCTGTGCGGGGCCTCATGAGGTCTGTGGCTGCTCACAGTCATGAGCGTGGTCAGCCTCAGTAGAGAAGTTCAGTTCCAGTGGCCCAAAGAGCTCTCTTCCCCCAGCACCAATCATTCCCGTGTCTGCTCTGATTGTGGCTGACAGCGTGCTGCAGGCTGGGCTTGGACAGCAACTGCCACTGTGTAAGTGAGTTACATAAGTCATGCTGTCATGTCTGTGTCCCACATCCCTGGAGGCACTGCCAGATCACTGCGTCTCATGTAGCCTGTATGCCCTTCTGGAGTCAGGCTGGCCTCAATGGCAGGTGTGTGCCTATGGGGCTGGCATAGCACAGCCTCAGGGGAGAGGCAAGGAAGGGCCTTGGTTGACAGCTGTCAGAGAAAGCAGCCCAGAGTAGTCATGCTTGAGGGCTCGGATCTCACTGCCAGTATCCTACTGATCCCAGCTCTGTCATCTCCTAACTGTGGTCTCTGCTTAAACTTTTACTAAGAGCATAAGCGAGGCACCCAAGAAGGGCAAATGACTTAATACGTCTTCTGTCCTTGGCCCCATGGTCAAGCAGAAGCTCTCACTGCCATAGTCTGGTGTCAGAGGAGCACAGAGCTGGAAGTCAAGGATGCTCTGCAGTAACCCTGGTCAGTGCAGGAAGGGTACACAGGCTACACTACCCAGCTCCTTCAGTTCTTTGGCTTGAATCAGCTCAGCTCACTAGCTTTTGCAGAACTCTGTAGAAGCAAGGCAGTGATGCTACCAGGAAATATCCTTCTAGGTTTTAAAAGGTCCACAGCCCTTAAGTGTAGAAAATCTGTCACTGAGCACATCCCAGCAGCCATGCATGCCCCTCAGTGGACCTGCTCAGTGCCTAGGACATCCAGGTCCCTGGAGTCACGACCAGCCAGCAACCCATCTCCCCCCTCTCCCAGAGCTTACCTGCATGGACCTGGGAAAACGATAAAAGAACAATACAGGGAGAAGCTGCTTTCAGTTCACTGGATAAATGCTATTCAGTGGAGTAGGTAAAGTATTTAGTGCATGACTGTTTACTAAGAAGTTGCTCTGTGCCTGGTGCTGGGAGGACCAGTCAGATTACAAAAGTTCTTCTGTGCTTAGCTAAGGAGATTAGACTTCATCTTTGACATTACGGACACAGGGATGGAAGAGGGTGTCAATATTGCTGGGAGTTGGCAAGAAGCTTCCTGGAGAAGATGCTTGTGCTGGGTCTGGACAAAGCCCAAAGACACAGAGTTGGCTGAGTTGTGCCCAAAAGTCAAGAGCTTTGACACTGGTCTTTGGGTGTGTGAGCAACTGCAAGTAGAGAAAATGACTTCCTCTACCCAAACCCAGGACCAGAGGGAGAGAGAGGCCATGAGCAAGAAGGTCCATCCATAGTGAAGGGCTCCTCCCACTGGTCTTCCCACCAGTCTGTGCAGCTGGTCAGAAACTCCAAGGGAGCTTGGCCTATGAAAGCCCCTTGCCAGGTTTTCAGGTCACTGTTCCTCCAGCCACCCACCTTCTGATGGTCCCAGGCCCAGGCTCCAGGGTCACATGCTTCCAGGACTCAAGTCTTGAGAATTGATGGGCTTGGGAAGTGCCTGGCCTGCAGAAGGACTCTAGGGAGCCATGTGCATGCTGGACTTTGCATGTAGAGCTGGCTTCAAGTTCATGTTTTGCCAGCTGTTAGCTGTGAGGCCTTGGGATAGCAACAAAGGCACCTGTCCTAGGTCCATGAAGCCTTTCTATAGGAAGTAACTGGATATGGATTATGGCACATAGTAGGTCCCCAACAGTTCTTAGCAGCCCCATTTCTCTTTCTTCCTCTTTTCTTCTTTTCTTCAAAAAGTGTTTGGGAGCCGGGTGTGGTGGCTCACGCCTGTCATCCCAGCACTCGGGAGGCTGAGGCAGGAGGATCAGTGCAAGTTCGAGACCAGCTTGGGCTACAAAAGTGAGCTCAAGGCCAACCTCAACTGCATAGCAAGACCCTGTCTCAAAAAGACCAAAAAAAAAAAGTGTTTGGTAGATGAACAGCATACATTAAGAGCTATGGAAAGATTTTTTTTTTTTTTTTTTTAATGGAAAGATTTCTTATAGCCAGATTTGACTCCCAGCAGTTTCCCTGACCCAGGATAAGGACTGTCATTGACTGAGAAATAAGGAGATGGCACTCTAAGTAAGCAAGGCCAGAAGGACCAAGTGGACTGCAGGTGTGGAATGTGGCAGAAAACAGGGCTGGCAGTGTGGCTGGAAATGTCCCACTGTGCTTGGGAGAAAGGCCCCAAAGAGTGTGGGAAGCCAAGCCTACTGAAGTCAGCTCCCAGCAGAGCTCAGTGGAGCAGGTAGCTGAGAAGCAGGTGCTGGGTCCCAGGGTGTGTGAACTCAAGCTACACACACTGGTCCCATGCCTTGGTCATCAGGGAGCTATGAGGGGAGGCTAACCTGGCAACCAGAGGAGGACATCAGGACAGTCATCTTTCCAGCAGAGTGCTGGGCAGCTTGGAGCAGAAACAGTGCTGTATGCCTGTTCCAGACAGGTGGGCTGGGCTGGGCTGCAGAACCGCACGCCATTCAGGTCTCTGGGGCTCAGCTCACCCTCTCCAAGGCTGCTGCTGTGAGAGCAGCTGACTGTACAGGGCATGTGATGGCTGCGGGTCTTGGGCACTGTGGTGCAGCTCATGGAAGTCTTGGCTTATATGTACCCACCCCCACAGAGGCAGCATGGAGACCAGAAGGTCGCTGCTCTGAAGGAAGGAGGGGTCCATGAGCCAGATGGGAGGTGACTTGGAGTGGCATCCTCTGCCAGTGGCCCCATGTCTGGGGAGGGGACCTCAGAGAGGAGCCCTTGGTGAGCTCATGCTATAGGGTAGGGGTGCTAGAACCCAGCCCCTTGCCTGGCAGGGGTGCAGGAGAAGGCAGATACAGAAAGAGGGAGGAGGGATATGAGGGAGTGCCAAGGCAAAAGTCTAGGGACGGGGAGAGGGCCTGCCTTGCTGGCTGGCACCGAGCCTCACCCATCAGCATCTCCCAGGCACCTCCCTTGCTGTCTCTGGCCTCACCTTTCCTCAAGCCAGTGGTGGGCAGGGCCAGCTCTGGCTCTGGGCTCCCTGGCTTGCTCTTAGTGAGTGGCCCTGCTTGCAGCCACACCGGCGTTGGCACGGTGACAGTAGCCAAGTGTGCAAACTTGTGCCATTGTCCCCAGGCCAGGGGAGCCATGGAGACTGGCTAATATGACACAGGAAAATGTTTGCTGATGGCAATTCTATGGGCTTTGTCCACCTCTTTCTCCATCATGACGACTCGATTTAAGTCCCTAACTGTTTGATTACAAATGCAAGGGGCCGTGCAACGCCAACCTTTTGTCCAGCCTCACTGAATGGGCAATTCAGGCTTTGTGCAGCTCAATTGAGGAAGCAAACATAAAGACAAGATTCCTGAGAGCTCCAGCTCCCTTCCCATGGATATGCCAGCACCCTGTTAGCCAGTCCCTCCTGGCTACCTTGTGCCACATCAGTGCACCTCCCCAGCCTCCCAGCTCCTCCAGTGGGAGATCCCTGGGAGATCCTGGAGTAAAAGTTGTGGACAGGGAGGAAAAGAGACAAAGGCAGGGACAGAGATGAGAGACGGAGAGTCACTCCATGCTCAAGGATGGGGGCGGGGCGGGGGGAAGCCCGCCCTGGCTCACTAGTCGGATTGTCTGTCTGCACTAGAGCATGGCAGCTGTAGGCCTGGAGTCTTTTGGGGAAGTTTGCAAGCCTGTTCAGTTCATTTCCACTCGGCCCAGCTCCTCCTCAGTCCAGGACACACACACACACACAGACACACACACACACACACACACACACACACACACACACAGAGCTCCCCCTCAAGAAACCAGGGAACTGAGGTCAAGGGGAGGAGGGGCGTGGAGGTCTGAAGAGAGTGGGGCTGAGGGGTAGAAATTTACCGGGAAATGATTGCATTTGGGAGCTGTCTTTTTTGTGATGGTCCCCATGGTGACAATTTGTGATGGCAAAGAATGTGGGAACAGGGCATCGCCGCCTGATTGGGATGCTTTGTATCTGGAGAGGCGCTCCTGATTGGCCTAAGGGCCCCCCAGCCCCAGGAGTTGTCCTCCATTCAGCCCACTCAAGGGCTGCACAGCCGCTCCCTCCAGCGCAGCGATCTGTCGGTTGGGCCTGCCTAGGTTTGTGGTGGGGAACCTGCTGACCACGGTGGCAGCCGGCCTGGCCCACACCTCTGGTCAGTGTGGAGGCTCGGCTGCTGGCTGCCTGGGTGGGGGCCGAGGGGCAGGCTGGGGCCTGGGGGAGGGATGCAGTGCTGTGGGTGGTGGCCCAGGAGGCATGAAATTGCTGCAGATGCTTCTACCAGGGAGTTCTTGCTGCCCACAGCCTGAAAGCAGCCGTGAGGCAGGTCTCGATTAAGTGCTAGACAAGGGTCCTGCCTGGTCCTGCGTGAGAGTCAGGGGTGGAGCGTGGGGCTGAGGAGGGGGCGGAGGGGAGGCCACCACCAGGCAGGAAGGGGACTTGGCCTCCTTTTGCAAAGTGGAGCAGTTGTCTCTGCTTAGTAAAGAAAAAAAAAAACCTTTCTGGCAAGTTGTACGCTTTGGCAGTAGCAGCACAGCTGGCGTGTGGGAGATGCTGCCGGCTGGGAGTGCAGCCCTGGGTGCCACTTGTAGCTGGGTCGCCTTGGGCCAACTTGCTTGGCCTCTCCAGGCCTCAGCCACAGAAGAGGACAGCACCCCAGAAGGTTCGATGAGGCAGTGGGTCCCGAGGTATCACAGGTGCTCAGGGACCGTTCTGCCTGAAGTGGGTGTCCCATCACCGAGGGATCCATTCTGGGGTGAAGGGTGTGGGAGGGGACACTATCTGTATCCAGGTTGGGTGGGAGTTGGGGTGAGCTGGGGGTGGCTGCTCAAAGAGATTCCGACAGTGTATCTTGTCCCTCAGGTCAGCCACACACCCTCCTTGGAGCTGCCCGCCCCTGCAGAGACCACCCTCTTCATGGAAAGCCCCATGCTGTGGCCCCCTGGTGATGGCATCCGACAGTGATGTGAAGATGCTGCTGAATTTTGTGAACCTGGCATCCAGTGACATCAAGGCAGCCTTGGACAAATCCGCGCCCTGCCGCCGCTCTGTGGACCACCGCAAGTACCTGCAGAAGCAGCTCAAGCGCTTCTCACAGAAGTACTCAAGGCTCCCACGGGGCCTTCCTGGCAGGGCTGCTGAGCCTTACCTGAGAAGGGGACCTGAAGACCTCCCTGGGCAGCTGCTCCTCCATCCCTCAGTCCCTTGTGCCTCTGATTCCAGCCTTGGTGGGGGTGGGGGCTGCAAGGAGAAGGCTCTAGGGAGTCCTCTCGGGGAGGAATGCCTTTCCAAAGAGCAGACCCTCCAGGGGCAGGGCCTGGGAGCTGCCACACCTGGCCAAGTGCCCATGAGGAAGAGACAGCTGCCCGCTTCCTTCTGGGAAGAGCCAAGGCCCACCCACTGCTACCCCATGGGGCTGGAGCGGGGGCTGGGCCCCAGGGAGGGACCTCCTTATGAGAGTAAAAAAAATTGCCAGGGCTTGGAATCCGTGGTATCTGAAGCTGCCCTGGGACCCTTGTCCCCCAGGGCACTAGCCGACAAGGAGCCACTCAAGATGCCCGGGGTCTCCTTGGTGGGCCGTGTTGATGCTTGGAGCTGCTGTCCCTTCCAGTACCATGGACAGCCCATCTACCCAGGTCCTCCAGGGTCCCTGCCTGCAAGTCCCATCCCTGGCCTGGACCTGTGGAGGAAAAGCCCAGTCTTGCCGGCAGAGCTGGCCCAATTCTGCAAGCATGTGGATGGCCCAGGGCAGAAGGTGTACAGACCTGTTGTTCTGAAGCCCATCCCTACCAAGCCAGCTGTGCCCCCACCCATTTTCAATGTCTTCGGCTACCTCTAGCTAGGCTACCAGGGCTTGGGCCACTCCTCCATCCTGCATGACATCAAGGACCCAAGAGCTGTCTTTGGGAGAAGGGGGCTGGGCAGAGGTATGGCTTGGGCATTCCAAACACCCCTTTCCTTTGTGTATTCTGAGGGCAGTCTTGGGGAGAGAGTTTCTCAGGCAGTCACCAGCTCAGCCCCTGCCACTGGGCTCAGCGGGCTTCACCCCAGCCCAGCTGGAGCATGGCAGATCTTTCCCTGTTCCTGTGCTGACCATGGGCACTGGAACCTGGCCAAACCCACCAGCCACCCAAATACCACTTATGCATCCACTGTTTAAGCCAATTTCAGTTGTTGTTCTTTTTGTTCTTTGTAAATATTAAGAATGTTATAGAATAAAGATATTTCTTTTTGCAGTTTCCATATCTTGGGTGTCATGTAGTGGAATGGTCCCCAGCCCTGGCTGTGCCTAGGCTGAAGGCTAGTTAGTGTGGAGGCCAAGAGTAGCCTGAAGCCTGGGTGACATCTAGGGACAGGCTCCACCCAAAGAAAGGTGGGTGGGCAGGGAAGGACTTTCTAATCCCTGTGTTGATAGATGAGGCTGGGAAGGCCAGGGTGCTGGAGGTCCTGAGCCACCTATGAGCCAGGGAAGAAGGAGCTATGGCTCTGGCTTTGCTGTGTGTGTCTCACGGCAAGGAGGCCCTGCCCAAGACTGGTCAGAGGGAAAATTGGGATATTAGGGCATTTAATCCTCTGTGGATGAAACAGGTGGTTTGGTGTTTTTATGGCTATTGGACCCAGGGCCTTTGCACTAAGCTGCATCCCTAGCCCCTTCTAAAACTTTATTTTGAAGAAAGTTTTCACTGTCACTAATTTGCCCTAGGTGAGCTTGAACTTTTGATCTTCTTGCCTTAGTCTCTCAGTACTGGGGTCACAGGTATGTATCTTCACCTCTGGCCAGACCATCCTGTTTTTAAGCACATTCTTTGGTTCTATGTCCATGGATTTAAAAATGAAGGCAAAAACAAATTCCTACAGAAAGCAAAATACTGGGCCTGGCAGGATGGCTCAGTGGTCTAAAGCGCCTGCTTAGGAAAGCTTAGGCGGCTGCAGGGACCGCGGTTCGATCCCCGGCACCACATGCTGCACCAGCCCTGCCCTCAGGGCAGGCTGAGCCAGCCATAAAATTAAATAAATAAACAAACAAAAGTTCTGAAACAATAAATAAATAAATAAATAAATAAAAATTTAAAAAGAAAGAAAAAAAGAAACCAAAATACACCAAAGCAAAAATCCCTCACTGGGTCAGAGCACTAGTTTTCTGCGATGGCTCCCAGGCCTGGGGACATCCCAGCACTTGTGGATAAGATACCAAGGCTTCTGCTTGTGACAGTGCACAGAGTGGGAGGCACCAGGGCAGAAAGATACCCTGAGCTTTTCCCTGAGAGTGCCAGACTGGCAGAGCCACTGCAGGGGCCTCTGCTGCTCGCTGTTCCTTTTACTTTACAGACATAGGCTGGGCCCATGGGGTGTAGAGCTCCTTAGTTGATTGGAACCATCCTCACCTCTCAGCCTGGTGAGGGTCTGCCTGGTTGGAGTACTGTGGGCTTGACCAGCTGCAGTGTGCTACATGAGCTAGTCCCCATTCTTGGCTCCTTGGTGTCATCTGTACAGAGGTCCGCTGTTTCGACCTGTTCTGCACCCCAGGATCTCTCCTTGGATCATTCCTGCCAGCCAAGGTCAAAGATGAGCAGCCCAGGGCCTCTCTGCACTGCCCAGTTTTCTTCCAAGATGCCCCTGGAGCAGCAGCTTGCTCATGAGAAGCAGGTGGGCTCAAATCCCCTGCCATTAGAAAACTTCAGAACCACAGAGGCCAGCGTGGCACCAGCAGAGTTGCTCTGAGTAACTTTCCGCATGTGCAAGGATGAGGTCTTCAGCCCGCAGCCCCAGTCCTGGACCTCTTGGCTTCACAGAGTGAGAAGGAGCTGGAGGAAGCATGCGCGTCCCTTTGCCCTGTGTGTCAGCATGCAGGACCTCTAGAACCAGCATCTCCACCTCCAAGCTGTCAGCAAGCCTGCCAGCTGGCCTTGCCACCCAACCAGCTGTATGATCTTAAGCAAGTGGTTTAACCTCTCTGTGCCAAAATTTCCTTATCCATGAAATGTGGCCAGTCACAGACCTGATGGAGGAGTTGTTGAGGTAGATATGCACCCCTGGCACACCGCACCATGCACATGCTCCCAAGTGGCACCAGCCAGAGTCCCCTCCCATGGCTATGTGGTAGCACCTGTAGGGCATGCCAAGCTAATGGCTTCAATGTTTATAAATATGTTGCTTGTGGTGATGGGGCTCCTGGACTGCCCAACCAACCACACTCAACCTCAGGAGGCATGTCTTCCCTGGGGGTACCTAAGCCTAACCCTGCCTGTCCCTACTGGGGCTCAGCTTCCCTGAGGGACAGTTGCAGTTCCATTTGTTCCAAAGCTGGAAGGCTTCTTTTCAAAGCAGAAGACCTACTAAGACTGTGCCTAAAGGAAGCCCATGGCACTGGTTGTCCAGTATGGAAACCATTGGAAAAACACCCCATGTACCTACGCAAGCTTTGGTATAAAAAAAAAAAAAAGAAAAAAGAAAACAGCCCAGAACCACGGACATAACTCAGTGGCATAGTGCCTGCCTGGCAAGTGCAAGGTCCTGAGTTCAATTCTGGGTGTCAAAAAAAGAAAACAGCGCAGAACTAGCAGTGGGTACACAGTGCAGCAAAATGTGAACTGGGATGGCGGCCTGCTCCAGGGGCAGCCAGGCCTCTCACTAGCCCAGTCTCCAACTCCCATCCAAGGCCAGGTTTGATTCTTGCATGAAATGGAATCACTGCCAGCCTGCATGGGTGGTGCTGTGCGACCCTAAGAGGGTAGAGACCCTGTGGGGCTGGGTCATGAGGCAGTGGGAGGTGGTAGTCTCTATAGTGGGTGATGGCCATCAGTCCCCTCCAACAGGGACCATGGGGCAGTACTTGAGTACTGACCAACCAGGACTGACCCATTACAGCAAACTCTGGGCCAGGCATAAGGGGATGGAACAGGGACCTACAAGGCCACAGCTGGGCAGGGCACATCGGAGGCAACTGCCCATGCTATGATCCAGAGGTTGACAGACATCATCAATACCTGAAGAACCCAAATGCACACTTCCTGCAACCATCGCTCCCCCTGTGGCCCAGCTGCCTATTGTTTAAAGGCCACATACTACCCTAACCTTGCAGAAGAACCTACCAGATGCAGGAGCTGGCCCAGGTGCAAGGTCTTGCTTGGCAAGGCAGTCTGCTCTGGAGTGGTGACAGAGTGGCCCAGGGTGCAGTGGTTTTAACCACAAATGCAAAGCAAACATTGATAAATTACTGTAACTTCTGTGAAGACAGGGTACACTAGGTCTCAGCCCAGGGATCAAGAGACCTGCAAGAAAACACCGACTGCAGTGAACCTCACCCCTTACTGCCTCACCTGGAATAAGATGCTGTTCCTGCCTGACTCCTCTGCAGGCTGCCTCAGGTCAGGGCTTCTGGCCTTTGTGAGGGTCCACTGCAGATCTCCCATCCGCGCTGCTTCTCACAACAGCCAGGCTAGATATGTGCACCAAATAATATTTAAATTTTACAGCAAAACAGGTAAATAGGAGTGTTGGGAAATTAGTGTGTAAGACAACCCCAGCTGTCAGGAGACGTGCAGCACAGATGCCTTCCTTGTCATAAAGCTCCCGTTTCCCTGCTGATCTAACCAGGGAAGCAAAGCAGCTGGGTGGTCAGGTACCTCCTGGTTGAGGAAGTGCCTTCTCAGAAGGTTGTTCAAAAGCTCATTGCCATGGTTTGGGTCTTAAGTGTCCCCCCAAGCCTCATTTACTGAAGGCTTAGCACCAGCTATGGTGCTGTTGAGGCGACAGAAACTCTAGAAGAGCAGGTTCTAGGCAGCATCCTATGAAGGTGATACTGGGACACTGGCCTGGGTTACTGTCACTGTCCCTCTCTCCTCTTTGCTTCCTGGCTCCTATAGGATAGCTCTTCTCTGCCATCCACTGCCCACCACATGCCCAAAGTACCAGGGCCATGGACAGAAAACTTTGAATCCCAAATCAACTTTCCTTCCTTTAAGACATGTATCACATGTATTTTGTCCCAGCAATCAAAGGATGCCTAACATACCCACCATAGATGCCAGATTCAGGGTCTCTGTGATCTGCCCCATTCCCTGCTCAGCCCTGTCATCTATCTGCTAGAGGCAGGGCCAAGGACTGCAGGCTTCAAGGTCTGACAAGAAGGACTTGGCAGTGCAGAGCCTCAGATGTGCAACATTTATTGTACAGAGGAGCCCCCAGCTTGAGGGTCCCTCCCTGGCTGAGGCCAGGTGGAGAGTTTCATGGAGTCAGGGAAGGGTGCAGGGAATGCTCTGAAGCGAGGTCCTCCTGGAAAGGCAAGCTCATTCCTAGAAGGGCACCAGCCACAACTCAGATGGAGGCTGGGGACTCTCAGGGGCCTCTGCTTTTCCAGATCCTTAAGTTCTGCCCTGGACAGAGATCTCTGCCATTCAGTCTGAGATCAGCTCAATGGTTTGAAGACACACAGTGCTTCTCCTACTGCATATGCTGTGCTCTCCAATCAGTGCAGTACAAACCCAGCACTATCTCAGCTGCTGCCCCAGCTGAGAGAGAGGAGGCCTGCAGCCTCATTCTGTCCCCAGTGCCCTGGGTCAGGTGATGCCACCATCCTGCGTGGAAGGAGCAGAAGGGCCACTCCTTCCTCCTGTCCCCTACTATTGAGGATTCTCATATTTTAGGTATTTAATCAGCCTGCCTGGGAGTGGCAAGGTGTCCAAGAGTTTTAGACGATATTTCCCAATGGCCTTTCGAACCCGAAGCCGGCAAAGGTGAGCCAGAGGTCTTGGAGGTTCTGGAAAAAATGAGAGAAAAAGATGCTTATTGTCGTTTTCACCTATTAAAAGGTGTGCATCTGCAACCTCAGCCTACAGTGAGTGCCCAGCAGGTGTGGCTGGGCACAAAAGGGGTGCCTGTCATGGGTAACCCCAGTCCCTGCAGCTGAAGAAATGGGAAGGGAACTTCTCATTGTCACAATGTCTATCTACACTACCCCAGGAGGAGAGGTGCCACACCCAGTTGGCAAGCAGGAAAGCTGAGGTGAGTGAAGCCCCTGGTCTCGGTAAGAGGTTCTCAGGAACAGGGTTCACATCCCACCCATAACTTCCTCTTCACAAAAGATGGGACCACCAAGCAGCCTCAGCAAAGGAGTTGTCGGGAGTTCCATACATGAGATTCCACTCTGGGCTTCTGCTGCTACTGCTGCTACTGCTGAGAGTCCAGGGCAAAGGAGTAGTACCCCAAGCCCCACCCAGCTGCCATTCCTCAACCCCCCGCCCCAGTGTCTTGTACGGTGTAGGTTTTCTCAGGTGAAAGGTGGAGATGGGAGAGGCCAGGAGCAGGAACTGATACACTGAGTGGTGGCTAATTTACTGGGGCACAGTATGATGTTCATTGGACTTCAGAATATCTTTCATTCAGTAAGCACATGCTGGGCTCCCTGGCCTTCCTAGGCCTGTGGAAGGAGCACTGGGGCAGAGGTTCTTGCCCAGAACAGTGGAGAAAGCTCCACACCACATGGTGCCTTCTGTGCCAGGTTCCAAGAGGGAGGCAGGAATTTGGCAGGTGGAGAAGAGAGGCAAGGGCATCCCCAGTAGTGAAGACAGAACGTGATAAGCCCAGGGGCCACTGCAGCCTCTGGGAACCTGGGTGACAAGGGGCATGGAGAGGCCTGTGACTGGCCATCTAGGGGTCTGTGCCTCTTCATGGTGTTTCTGATGCTTTCCCTGCCCTCTGATGTCACTTGGGACAGTGTCCCCTCTGAGAAGGCAGCATCCTTTCTGTGGAGAGGGAAGTAAAAGGCCACTGGGGGCACAGGACAGACATAGAGTCATGAAGGCTGTGCTAGCACACTGATGGGTATCGCTTGTCACCTCCCAGAGTCTGGACTGGCCTTCTTCCCAGGGAAATCATGGTAATACTCAAGCATCAAACACAGGAGGACAGGTAGTTTCACAGGCAGAGGGGACTGAAAGGTCATGAGATAGGCTAGGGTTCAGAACCACCTGCTTCTCCAGTACATGCATGTACATGTTTCTCTGGGATCTGTGTCCCCCTGGGACCTGCATCCCCCTGGGACCTGCAGGGAAGTCAGGAAGGGCCAGGATCCCAGGTGCCCTCCCCTAGGTGTTGACTGCTCCACCTTCTAGTGGCCAAGGGCAGTGGTGACCACAGCCACTTACTCAATAGCCAGTAAGATTTGTGGCATAGCAAGTCAGCACCAGAGCTCCAATGCTCAACTTGCTAACTTCATCAAAGATATCAGGCAGCTGAGCCAGTGAAAAGTCCTGTAGTAGGTTTGGGTTTAAAAGGAATCAAGGAGGAACTGGGTGAGTGGCAATTGGGCCTTGAGGGATGATGCTATGTAGTCTCATTGACAGACAGGGGCCTGCATCCTCATTCACACATCTGAGCCACTACCCCTGGAAAGGGCTGGATGCTGGGCCTACCCAAGGCCCTTTTCTGTAGGTTGGGTCTGCAGAGCAGGACCATCTGGCTCCTGGACCAGACCTGCTCCATAGGCAGCCTGCAGGCCAGTGGCACTGGCTCCATGGGCAGCGGGCAGGACACAGACTCAGCTCTGTCTGGAGAAGAGGCCCCCCATGGGTGCATGCATACACTCTCCATGCTCTAGGGTATCATCCTCTCCTCATGCCACGCTGCCTTCCTGAGGCCCCAAATGAGGCAACAGGGGCCACTGCACTCCTCAAGTTGCCAAGGCTGCTTTGACAGAGGGGGTCAGATCCAGGGTGAGATCCCAGCTCTGCCACTGCCCAAGGAAGCACTAACACTGTGTATGACAGCAGAACACAGGCCTGGCACTGGCAGGTATGCATCTGCTAGCAGTAGCAGCCATACCTGCCTTCTCCTTGATCACTGCCCACTCCTCAAAGCTGTCAATGTGCTCCTTCAGCCGAGAGCAGAGCTGCACGTTGCCCACGTAGTCCAGAAGCACATCGATGATGGGTCCTGCCCAGCGGCTCACCTCTGGGGCAGACAGAATCTCACAGAACTGAAAGGGAGTGGTCATCCTTCAGGTGGGGCCTGGGTGTGGGGAAGACAGACACTGGCCTCCCTGGGCTGCTACAGGTCAGGTCCCAACACAGCCCCTGCCCAATATAGACCCACATCAGAAAAGATGGGCTTTCCCTACAAGTCACTATATCATCTCCAAGTCTCAAGTTCCTTATATAGAAAATGGGTATATGAGCTGGGTGCAGTGGTACATGCCGACAATCCCAACATCTGGGGAGGTTGTCAGGAGAGTTGCAAATTCAAGCCCAACACAGGCAGCTTGGCACTTGGTCTTCCCTGTGCACAGCAGGCAGCTCGTAGGTGCTGTCAGTGAGCCACTGTGCTCTCTCCAGCTTCCTTTTCATTCTAAGTGCCTGTGGCTGCACCAGGCTGGGTCCTGCCTACTTAGCCTCGAATCCTCGGTGTAGACTGGCTTCTAAGTGAGGCGTCCTTCCCTTTACTGAGTTCCTGTCAAGCCCAGTCTCCAAGGTTAGATCCGTAGAACTCCCAGCATGCTGACCTTAGCTACAGACTATATCCTCCAGACGGCAGGCCATTCTGCTGGCTCTGAAAGCGCTAAACGTCTGTGGCACAGTCTCTGCCTGTGCTCACTCCTAGTTTATGCTTCCTTCAACAAAGCGCACTAACCGCTAATCCTCACTGCTTCTCTAGTGCACTACCCACTGCCCCACGCAGCTTCTAAAGCTAGTCCACTGTTCTGCGCTACTGCAGTCTACACTCGCGCCAAGGCCCACGCTCAGCAGTCCATGTTGCCCGTAAGGGGGCAGTGCCTACCGGCCCCCAGCGTGCCTCGCTGTGGGGCCTCTGGACTACGCACCTGGACCACGCCGGGAGCCTTGTCCGTGGTAGCATAGGTCTCGCTGAACCTGCTGGAGCGCTGTGGGGCGGGCGGGTGTGGGCCGTTGCCGTACAGGCAGGAGAAGCAGCGCTCGCCATCGCAGCCAAGATCCAGGAGGAACTTCAGCAGCGACAGGCACTTCATGGAGAACATGATGGTGGCTGGGAAGGTGGTGGGGTGCGAGGCGATGTAGGCATCGATGTTGGCGCCATGGTCCAGCAGCAGCTGCATGGTGCGCAGGCAGCCGTGGCGGATGGCCACGAGCAGCGGGCTGATAAGGTCGCAGTTGGGGTCGGCACCGGCCAACAACAGCAGCTCGGTGGCGTACACGTTGTTGTTGATCACCGCGAAGTAGAGCGCCGAGCTACGGCGGTCCTCGTAGAGGCGCGAGCGCTCTGGAGCCAGAGGAGCGTTCACGTCGAAGCGGGCGCCCAGCAGCGCCTCCAGCACCCCGTCGTGGTTGCGCTCTGCAGCCAGGTGTAGCGGGCTAATGCCGCTCCGGCGAATGCGCGTGCGGCTGGTCACTGGCAGCAGCATCTGCACGATCCTGCAGGGGAGGAGCGCGGGTCACCGGGAAACCGGCATGGGGGGTGACTCTGCCACCAGGGGAGGGAGAAAGGGACCGCTGTGCTCATGATTGGCACGTGGGAAAGGGCGGGTCAGCCACTGGCCACTCTTTACAGGTAACTGAGGCGCAAAGAGCTCCAGCTATGGGGCTGAGAAGATAGCTCAGTAGAATAAGCGCTTGCCTGGCAAGCACAAAGGCCTGAGTTCAATTCCCGGTTCTGCCAAGGAAGAAAAATAGCAAGAACAACAAAAGTGAAGAGCTCCAGCTAGATTCTCCCAGCCACACAGTCAGAGAGGGCAGGAACTGAACTAGAACCTTAACCTCAGCCAGCTGAACTGGGGCATCAAGAACCTGCTGCTGACCTTCCAGGCTACATAGCACAGAAATCTGGAGAGTTGCCTGGGAGGCCCTCAAAAGCCAGATACTCCCCACAAGAAGCAGCAGAGACCAGCGGTGACCTGTGGAGCTAGACCTTCTACTGCCTGGGAGAGGGAGATTGCACCATCTTTAGCAGAACCCACAAAGCATCATGTCTCCTGGTTCCATTCTGCAGATGGAAAAACTCAAGCCTCAGCGAGGTGACACAAGTCAGGAGAGGTAACCCAGGATTCGTGGGAGCTCAGCTATCCTCTTGGGACCCTGCTGAAGCTGTTGGAGCATGGGGTACATGCCTGTCCCCTACTTCTCTGGCTCAGGAAGTGAGATGTACCCAGGCTTCCCATCCTGAGACTCAAGGCCTCTTCTCCTGGAGGTGGGCTCAGTTCTCCGAGCCCCTCCGTGTGCCTTTGTCTGCTGAGGCTGGTCCTATCTCCTGCAGATTGGAGTACTGGCTCAGTGTGCTGCCTATATTAATCTATGAAGCTCTCCCATTGGCCATTTGAAGTGGTCCTCATAGGGCTGTACCCATAAAGGGTATGTGACCTTCCCAAGAACACACAGCAAGAAGTGACAGAGCAAGGGCTTGAACCATGGCTGTCTGAGTGGTGAGCACTGCCCTACTTCTTGTGCAGCAACCATGGTGATATGGGATGTCATGCGGGCTTGCAGTCTGCCCAGTTTATTGACTTGCTTGCTCCATTTTACCTTCCCTGCCACCCCATGGGGAGGCCACACCAGTCCATGACCAGCTTTTAACAGATGAGGTTCAGAGAGCTTCTGCAATGAGCAGAAGGTCATGTACCATGTCTTGCCTCTCTTTGCCAAGAACCTCTGGTCCCTCAGCACCCACCGCCAAGATTCCAAACCCTAATCCATGCAATCCCTGCTGACAAGTGACCACACAGCCTGATGCAGGGCTCTAAGGAGGTGGCCCTGGCTAGGAAGCAGGTGTCGCCAGGCTTATTCCCACGCCTCTAGCCTCTTGGCATGCCTGCTTCCTGTGGCCTTCTTGGAAATCTGATGCCAACAACCTCTGCTGGGATCTCCATGGAAAGCATTATTACTGTCAGTGAGGCCATGTTTGGCTAAAATCTCCCTGGAAAACCTCAAAAAGAAATACTCACATGGGGGCGGGGGCTAATTGCCTCCTAATTTCTATTTGTGCAGGCTCTAGAGGTTTGACCTTGCTCCACAGAGGTGCTGGTCAAAGGCAGGGTGGGGGCCTTGCCCTGGATGGTGGCCATGGCCAACAAATGCTCTGTAACAGCCGTGACATGCCCAAGCCCGGGAAAGGACAGGGAGGGGGCTGCCCTGGGCTGCCGGCCTGCTGGGGCTGGTATCTCTGGCAGGTTGCAGCTGGTCTCCAGATCTCCCCTGCCAAACTAAGGGAAAGTGGTAAAAATGTGGGAACTTGTTGAGTCCCAGCCTCCGGTCCCAGAACCACATGCCGGTACTACAGTAAATCTTCCAGTGGCCTTGGGCTTCTGCACAACTTGGCAGGGAGTAAATATGGACAGGCCTGGGGAGCAGTATGTGCAATACTCCCATTTTATGGAGGGTAAAACTTCAGCCTGGGCTTGGAGTGGAGAAGACAGTGAGGTTGAACAGAAGGTGGGTGGACAGGAGCTGTCTGGGTGCCCAGGACTGCGCCCTTCCATGGAGCCTCACTGCTATACATAAGGGGAGCCGTATGGCCTATGGTATGCTGTCACTTCTCCCCGAGCCCAGTTTGTGGGACAGAAGACAGGAAGGCAAGAAAGCAGCCCATGAAATAGGTGAGATCGCTCCCCTTCTCTCAAAGGTAGGTACAGGGGCTTGACTGCTATTGATTAAATAGTAAATATGGAAAGGACAAAGGTGACACCAGCCCAGAGGTGCCAGGAGGCCTGGCTTCCTCCTTCCCAGGTATAGGGCAGCACCTCCCTGCTCAACTCTGCCCAGCTGCTGGGTATCTGACCTGACTCCACAGGGTATCTCTGACCTGGAACCTCAGTCCAAGTGACAAGGCTTCTGCCCTGTTCCTGGGATCACCACACCCCCATAACAGAACCTTTGTGGCCTCACATGCTACCTGTCCTGCGCTCTGATATTTGCCTGCATCTAGCCCAGGAGCAGGGAGTAGGTGAGGGTCCCCAGCCAAAGCAGGTTGCACTCAGCAGCGTGAGGGTCTGGCGTGTGCCGTGAAGCATGGGAGCGTAGGGGGGAGGGAGGTCACCCTCAGGACCCAGGGTGAACAGCCTTCTCTGTCCATCAGTGCCAGGCCATCTGAGGCATAGCACTAGACTTCCTGATCCCTACAATGGAGAGGTGCTTTAGTGACAACATATGATGATGAAGTAGCTATAGTTAAACTTTATATATAGTTTACCTTCCCAAATAAGCATGCTGATTATACTACTGAGCACTGCTATGTGTCAGGCACTACTTAAGCTTTTTACATTTACTTCCTACACCTAAGTAATTTAAATCTTTTTTTGCCCATAACAGTCCAGCAAGGCAGGATTGCTATGCTCAGCTGACAGTTCAATAGTCCCTTTCACCAGGGTTGCTTTAGAGCATGAAATGGAATCTTGCACCTTGATCGGCCCACAGTAGGCAGCCAAGATGCAATGGCCGTCAATACGCTGTGCCTCACGGTGAAGACAGTGCCGTCCCTGCTACACCAAACCGAGGCTCTGAGCCTTCCCTCACAGTGACCTGACCTTCTTTAGCATCCAGTGTCAGTTTGGTATGAGTGAACTTGACTTTCATGTGAGAAGAAGGCGTCCAGAGAAGGCTCTGCCTCTCACAAGCATTTGTATATATGCGTGTATGTGCATACGTACATATGAAATAAAGAATATTTTAAAAGAACAAGGTCAGAAGTGAAACCAAAACTGCAAGTGTGTATTTTCTGTTGACCACAGAAGAGATGCTCAGAACTTAGCTCACCCCATAAAATCACTGGGCAGCATTTAGAAATCTAGAACCCAGGCCACAGCCTAGCTATACCAGTGTCCCCATTGGGGACACAGGCACCAGAGTCCTTGAAATTCAGGAGATCTCTTATGTGCTAAGGTTAGGGATCACTTCTGGGACTGTCCATGGGCACCTGGTTCTGTTGATGTTGATCCTTAATTTCATATAGTGCATTTGCCAAACAAGCAAATGAAAACCAGAAACAAGTGTGCTTTGGAGGTGATTAAGACATAGGGACTTTAGGGTTCCTTTCTCAGCTGTGCCCAGATGTCACAACCTTTACTAAGTGTGCTGAAAAGCAAGTGTCCATGGCAGTCAGTCCCAGCCTGATGCGGCAGTGCAGGGCAGGGCTGAGGGCAGGCAGGGGGTTTGGGTGGCTGGCTGAAACAAGACAGCTCTGGGACATCCCATCAAATTCCCAAGCAGCCTATGGAGGCCAACATGGAGAGCTGGCCATGGGCCCTGCCAGGAGGCCGACAGGCTGACCAGGCAGCCTTAATCATTGGAAAGCAGGGCCTGTGGGGTGGCCTGCTGCTCTGGGGGCCAGCACTGCTGCCCGGGGCCTTCACTTCTTTCTCTGTAATGTCACTGTCCCCCATTTCTCCCTCTGATTTAGTGAAGACAGCAAACACTGTCCCCTGACCTGTAGAACAGGTTGAAGGTCACAGCGCAGTGGCAAGGCCTGCATAGGAAACAGATGACCTGTGCCTTGGAAGTCACCCAGCCTGGCTGCTCCTCCAAAGGCAGCTGGAGCTGCCTCTCCCAGAGTCTCTCCATGCCCACAGTGTTACCCATAAATGTCTAGCAGCAGGCTTTCATGTGGGGTGGGGGCAGAGGGAAGTGGCCACAGGAAGTGATGTGCAGCGTTTGTCATGTTCTGAGCTGTTAAAACTCCCACCAGGGCTGACAGAAAGCTATCAAGGTCAGAGCACACAGAGCTGGGACGCGAGGCCCACAGAGGGCTACTAAGAGATCTCCTCACAGGAAGCCAGCTACCAGCCCATAGCAACCTGTCTCTGCTGTGCTGCCACAGAGCTTAGCTGGTACGTGCTTTGGTGATAGCATCTGTGTGTGCATATGCACCCGTGAGTGTGTGCGGCTGGGCATCCTCCCCACTACCAGCTTGGCTGCTCGAGGACTTCAGTGCCTCCTGGCTGGCTCTTGCTCCCAGCACACAGGCAATTCTCAGGGCCCCTCACGTAGCCATCAGTACCATTCCCCTCACATCATTGTTTGCTTGCTAATTGCCTGGAAGCTTATCTTTTCATTCTAGAAATCTCCACTGATTGAGGTTCCTATCTGGCACCTGACTGAAATCCCTCTGTATGCCACATCTGGAGCCTGTGAGTTCTTGGCACCCACATGCAGTGTGACTTTGGGCAAATCATTTGACCTCTCTGCATCTTTATCTTATCTTTAATGTGGAAATAGTGACAGTGCACGCCTTACTAAGTTGTTGAAAGTGTTAGATAAGTTTATAATGTAAAGTGCTGCTAAGAGCTCCAGATGTGTGAGCTATTACTGTGGCAGGCACCTGCTACCCACTTGCTAACTACTAACAGGGCTTCTGCTTCCTGTGCAGGGTGCCCCCCCTCCATACCATCTGTTATGGTTTATGTCTAGTTGTCCCCTTAAAGTCTCATGTAGTCATTGGGCAGGGACTTCTAGAGTTTGAGACTTGATCCGTGATCCCTGGGATTATGGGTTTCAGTACTGATGGGATTATGGGTTTCAGTACTGATGGGATTATGGGTCGAAGTACTTCTGGGATTATGGGTGTAGCCTAAGGCGGAGGCTAAGGCAGAGAGCCTGAATGTAATATAAAGAGAGACAGAGAGACAGACCCTGTTACTGCTGCTCTGCTGCCCTGATTGATTGGCTGCCTCTGCCACCATTTTGCTGCTGTTCTTCCGCCATGAACTGGATGCTCTCCACCCTGCTCCACTCAGCCTTGGGCCAGCCGAATATGGACTGAAACCTCCACAAACTGTGAGCTAAATAAACCTTTCCTTCCTTCATCTTGAGTGTCAGGTATTTGTCCCAGAAATGAGCAAAAAGTAACTAAGACACCATCCATTCCCAGGCTGTCCTAATCCTGGGGACAGATGTCAAAGCAGGTGCACTGCCCTCCCACCTCACCTTTCTCCATCCCTTAGGTCCCCACAGAGCTGTGTGGTGGGGTGGCCTGGCCTGCTGACCTGCAGTTGCCCTTCTTGGAGGCGATGTGCAGAGGCAGCAGTCCATCCTTGTTGGCCTTGTTGGCATCTGCGCCCTGGGACAGCAGGAATGCTGCCACCTCCTCGTGGTCATTCTTACAGGCCTCATACAGGGCAGACGCACTGTCGCTGGCCTGCGTGTTGATGTCAGCACCTGGAGACAGAGAATCAGGCCCACTGGGGATCAGGGTAGTCCCTGCCACCAGGGTGGTCCCACCTCCTGGCCTATGGCAGGCACTGCTGTGCTAATCACGTGACACATAGGATGTCTCATGAGACCATAAGAAGGGGGGGTATGCCTGGAACAACCCCATCTCTGCAGGCAACTTCCAGACCAAGGCCTGGGAGTCTGCACCAAGGCTTTCTAGGGGCCAGCAGCCCCTGCAACAATGCCCCCCTTTACTGAACATGGTCATGGTGGCCAGCCTGATAGCAATGGTCACTCCATGTACGAGGACCCAACCTTTGTCCTAAAACAGACCTCATAGCCCCCGCATAGCGTAGAGCACACATCATAAAAGAAAACCTAAATTTGCTCATTGAAAGCTGTTGTTCTTTGCAAGAAATCAGAAGAAAATTACTTCCTGTCTCCTCAAAAGAAATTGCTGAGCCATGCTGGGAGGAGGTGGCATCAAGTCCTGTGAGACTCTGCCTTTGGTTCAACCTCTTCCAGCCCTTTATCTGAAGGGATGAGGAGAGAACTGCCTTATTGAATAGAGAGGAGTCAGCCAGCAGTGGTGAGTTACATACCCAATATGCCAGTGCCCGGGAGGCTGAGGCAGGAAGGTTGAAAGGTGGACCCCAGCCTGGGTGCCATAACTGGTGAAACCTTATCTCAACATTAAGCAATTTAAAAGGGCCAAGGATGGGGCCAGTCAGACAGATCAGCAGATTAAAGTGCTTGCTTAGGCAGATGGAAGAGCCAGAGGTTCAATCCCCAGCCTGCTGTGCCAGCCCCACCCCTAGGGCGCACTGAGACAGTGATTGAAACTGGGCATGGTGGCATGTGCCTATAATCCCAGTGTTCAGGAGGCTGAAAAACAGAAGGATCACTACAAGTATGATCTGTGTAGTGAGACTCTGGAGACCCTGTTCTAAATACATTAAAATTTAAAAAAAAAAAAAAAAAAAAAAGGACAAGGTTGTGAAGGCCCTGGGTTCAAGCCATGGTGTGAAAAGAAAAAAAAGAAGTAGGGAAGAGGAAGAGGATGAGGGGGAGGAAGAGGATCATAGTCTTTCTGGATTCCAGAAAAAGCCTGAACTAGTAGCAGCAAGGGTTGAGGTCATAGGCCTCCCTGAGCACAGCTCATTTCTGAACTTCAAGCTTCCTCCCACCTCAAGCTTCCTGGTGACTTTATTTTCAACACCACTGTACCTGTGTCTGCTATGGTGGAGACAACACAGGCTCTAGGGAAGGCCAAGAACCAACAGCAGCTTCTCTTTCCTGGCCTCCAAGCCCAGTGGCCTCAGGTAGCCTTCAGGAGCCTCAGT
The DNA here is from genome assembly GCA_004027025.1 of Myocastor coypus. Taxonomy (NCBI): domain Eukaryota; kingdom Metazoa; phylum Chordata; class Mammalia; order Rodentia; family Myocastoridae; genus Myocastor; species Myocastor coypus. The sequence goes on along the minus strand of PVJA010002860.1, from coordinate 36,920 downwards.
TTACCATCAGTTGACCTGGAATAGTAGTCCCTACATCTCAGGAGTAAATCAGATTATGCGAGCTCATCTCTCAGCACAGTTCTGGCACGAAGGCAGTGCTCAGCCAAGGCAGCTCTGCAGGACGAAAGGTCCAGGGCAGAGGGTGGGTCTGACCTCTCCATGAGGGGAAAGCCAGTGGGCTGGCCGCTCCATCTCACTGCCAGACCTCAAAATCAGTCTCACTGGGAGGCACAGGCCCACCAGAAAAGCTGCTGGCTCACACACGAAAATATTTGTATTGAAAAATCACCTAGCTTATAAGAGGAACAGTCCCTGGCTCGGGGTCGGTTGGAGCCCTGGGCAGATGTTTGGAGCTGGCGAGTCTGGCCTCACCTGCTGCGCACCCTGCCCTTTGCTCAGCCTGCTGGTCTCAGTTCCCAGGGCCCAGCCTCCCCCCTTTGTTCTTGTGCAGTCCCTCTAGCATTGTCCCAGGCTGCAGGGAACTGCCTTGCATCTGCTTCCCAACTGCTCAGGCACGTGCTGAGTATATGGGGCTGATCGGGATGCAGGCCCAGTGCAAGCAGCGTGCAGCTCAGGGGCAGATGGACACAGCTAGAGTCCAGGCTCTGTCATTCAAGCATGGCAAACCTCTGTGTCCTTATGGATGAAATGGGGTAGCAACACTGTCCAGCTCATGTGGCTTTGTGGGAAATGCCAGGGACCTAAAGTGAGTTCATGCTTGGCGTAGTGTTCCTCCCAGCAGGTCCTGCACAAATCACTCCAGATCAGGCCCAAGATCCGTGCGACCTCTGGATTCTTGCTGGAGGAGGAGGATTCCCTTCCTCTGAGGAGGAACAAGAAATCCAAATATGTTTGGGGCAGATCAGAACCAGAACACAATGCTCCTTAAGGAAGAGGACAGTCTGCCATGGCCTCAGGGTGTTCTGCTAGTGTGTTTTTACAATGCAGGAAATACTGTTTTAGTTTCTCCCATTAAGAGCTTTCACAAGCAAAAAGGGCAAAAGCTTGAATGTAAATCTCAACTCTGCTTCTACTTTGCTATGTGAACTCAGACAAATCACTTTCCCATCCGGGTCCTGCAAAACAAAAATGCTGTCCTGTGGTTTGAGATGCCTTTCTAACCTTTCAGTGTGACACGGAAGACCCAGAAGTGGTTGGGATGCCCGGAGTCCAAGACTCTGGTTAGTTCTGCAAATGACTTTGCCAGATGACTGTAGATAAGTTGCTTCCCTTTTGTGGATCTCAGATTCCTCATTTGCAAAATGAGGATGTTTGGCTAGAGATAGCAAGTGTGTGGCACTTCGGCCTCATCCTGTGTTAGTGCCAAAGTACAGTCATCACTGGGACATCCCACTGAGCATTCCAAGGAGCCAAACAGAGGCTTCAGGCACTGCCAGACACCATCCCAGGACCACAGCATGCCCACATGACAACACCTGCACTTCCAGCTGTGCCCCTGGGGACTCCACACCCAGGAACCCTCAGCCACTCACCATGCTTGGCCAGGAACCTGAGGGCCTCCAGCTGCCCACTCTGGGCAGCCACAAACAAGGGTGTGATGCCGTAGGCATTCTTGGACTCCACCTTGGCCCCACCGCTCACCAGGATCTCCATGACCTCCACGTCATTGCGTGAGACGGACTCGTGCAGTGCTGTCCAGCCCCTGTTGCAGCGGTGGTTGGTGTCTGCATGGTGCTGCACGAGCAATCTCACCGCCTCTGCATTCTTGCGCTCACAGGCTGTGTCAGGGACAAGTTGGTCAGTGGGGCCCTGGCAGGACCTGGCTAGCCAAGACCACTCAATCATGCCTTCATCAACCATTCATTCAATAAATATCAGCAGTGTCTGTGCTAGGTGCTAGGTGCTTGCTCCTGCCAGGAATGTAGGCTAAGTGAGTAGAAGGAACAGTAATGTCAGCACATATTTAGCATTGCTTCTGTGTCCCAGCACCTTGCATGATTCACTAGTTTAATCTTTGCTCCCTTAAGGATGGCATCATTATTATCCCCCTTCACACATGAGGAAAGTGTGGTGCAGAGAAGGTAGATGATGTGGCTAAAGTGGCAGAACTGGAATTCAAACCCCTGGTGTCAAGATCCAGACTCTCTGTCCCTTTGAATGCTTCACAATGTTCCTGACATGTCTCCTCTTCTAGTGTTACTTGCTTTAGCCCTCCACAGCATCAAGGCTGGCTGGGAGAATCCTTCTAGCCACATCTAGCACAGCTCTCAGAAACTCCCACAGGAAGGACGATGAAGAAATGAGGGATAGAGTGAAAATGCATAAAGCTGAGGTCAAGTGGAGCCTTCTCTCTTGGAGAAAAGAAGCTGCTCAACAACTTGGCAGACCGAGGTCAGGGGCAACCCTCTGGCTCACTACTTGTCCACCTAGCTCACCTCAGGAAACCTGTGTCCTGGGGGCTGGTCTTGCACTAGCCCCACACATGTGATCCATTTTCAACTTTGGTCACTCCCTACACAGGATGATTTCCCTGTTCATATGCCTCTTTAAACCCTCAACCCCAGCCTCCAAGCCAGCTCATTTAGTTCAGGGTTCGAACTGGTCTCCTGAGTACAGCTTGTCTCTGCCAAGCTGTTCAATCCTTCTTTTTATACTTCACCTTGTCTCTAGATGCTAAACCTCCCCTTGCTTTGGCAAAGCCTCCTGTGGATAATGTTGAGGTCCCCTGAGCACCTTCCCTGGAAGCCTGTCTGTGCCCGTGTCAGGGGAAGGGACAGAGAAAGGGGCTCCCTGAGCAGTATGTCAAGTAGTACCAAAGCCTCTCTAATCCTTGGTTTTCTTTCCATAAAATAGGGTATTGAGGGGTGATCAAGAACAGATGACAGGAGAAGGACTGAGGAAGACCAGGCTGATAAGACTAAAGCCTGGAGCTTAGAAGTGGAAATGAACTTCTGCCTGTGACCTGCTAGCTTCCTGGAAGCTGTTTGAGACAGCTGAGATTCCTAGCAATAGCTCTAGAACCCATCAGGACTGGGTCCCACCATAGCTGCAGTCACTGGCTCTCACTTCCTGCTGCCAGCAGACATTCCAAGTGTCAGCCCCCGCAGGGCTGACAAAAAGTCAGAGATACCCACAGCTTTCAGAAGACAAAAGCCCCATCATTCTGTGAGACCAGGCTGATTGCTTAACCTACTGAACATAAGCTAGACCCTCTCTGAGCTGAAGTCCCAGGGCCACACCTTTTTGGCTGTGTGATCAGGGCAACCCAGTCCATGTCTTTGTGCCTTAGATCCTCATTGATAATGTGGGGATGATAGTGATGCCTTCCTTGTATGGAGATGTGGGTAAGGACTCAAGAAAAGAGCAGCACCTGGCTTATGCATGGAAATGTAAAAAGAAACTAAAAAGTGGAAATACCAGCAATTTAATAAATCTGAAGTTTTTACAGTCAAAAGCTTATAAAATGTAAAAAGAAGCTAGGGACAAGGTGAAGGACATCTTTACTTGGCTCATTAAGTCACTCATCCATTCATTCACCATTCATTCATTCATTCACTGAGCTTTCTTCCCTGTCACTGGAGAGACTCCAGTGTAGTTGCCCCATAATGGTAACTACAGTGCCCATTCAGACTTTGACTCTGGGTCATTTGAGGGCAGTCAGCGAATGTCTGGGGATGATGCCCCGAGGAAGCCCAGAGGTCCTGCTATGTCAGATAAGCATCCCAGAGGTGCACACTTTTTCTCTCCTACCTCCTTGCCTTTCCCATGCTGCTCCCAGGCCTGGCCAGCTGACATGTTTCTCCTCTTCTGGTTCAACCCAAGTGCATTCTCATGGAACCTTCCCCACTCTCAGGACCCTCTCTCACACACCCCAAAGCCTCCCGTCTCTGTACTAGTGGTCTGGGCAAGGACTGCATTCTTCATCCTTGAGCCCTCTATATCCCCTATGGTGCCTCTCCAGAGTGGACTGGGGAGTGCTTGGTGATGCTGGCATTTATACACATGCATGAAAGATTCAAGAAGTAAGTTATGCAGGCACAGGGCTCCCTCTGCAAAGCTGACCATGTGAGAAACGTACACACTGGCTGTCCACTTAGCTTTGGGACTCCTCCTGGGAGAAACCATCTGAGCAGGGACTCACCTTTGTAGAGAGGTGTCTCCCGGGACTTGTTGGAGATGTCAGGCTCTGCCCCAGCCTGGAGCAATGAGAGAAGGCAATCCAGGTGCTCCCTGCATGTCGCCAGGTACAGAGCTGTCTCCTCCTGCAGGGTGCGCTGGTCAATCGTCCCTGGGTAAGCTAGGGGGACACACCAAGAAATGCATGAAGAAGGAAGGGGCCCCCAGTGCAGCACACAGCATCCCAGTGTCTTCCCAGTTCTAAGTTAGGACACATATGACTTTCTCTGAAGATTGCCAACCATGGACTGTCTTCACCTTGGCCTTTCCCAGCACTGGCTTGGCTTCTGGGTCACAGAAGTATAGTTCAGATGCCACCACTCCTCCCAGAAGCCTGCCTAATCCCCCAACCCCCACCCTGTCACTGTGTGCCTTTCCTTCTGTTGCATTCCAGCTGCTACTGTGGAAACCTCACCTCCTCCTTGGCATGTGCAGGACTTTGTGGGATCTGGGCCACATTGGGGCCTAGCGACACCTGACTACAGGTGTTATCTATCTGAATACAGCTCCCTCAAAGAAAGAGCTCATTGAGGCAGCATGATCAGCCCAGGGTCCCACAGCTGGTGGGAGAAAAACAGCTTTGGCAGGGCTCGGGTGCAGCTGCAGTACTTTCCACACCAAATCAGCTCCTGGAACATTCTGGAACATGTTGACGGTGGCTGTCCCAGAAATAAGCCTTCCTGCATTCCTTCTCTAGGAAGCAGTCTCTCCTGTCCTGAAAGACTTAGAAGGATGGCAGCAGGGCATGCGGGCCACAGTGAGGTGGAAACAAGTTGCTTCTCTCCTAACTTAGCAGTGGCAACTGTCCAGTGGAGGTCATAATCCTGCCTGTCCCTTCCCACGCCCTTTCATGCTGTTGGCCTCACCTTGCTGCAGGACCTTCAGGCAGCCCAGCTGGCCGTAGTAGGCAGCCTCGTGGAGTGGCAGCCAGCCTTCCTTGTTGGGCTGCCCCAGATTCTTCCCATCCTTGATCATGGCCTTCAAGGCTTCTTCATTGCCTTCCTTGATGGCCTTTAGCACAGGGTCCATAGGCCTGTGAGAGCAAGGAACAGCTAGGTCTTGGGTACAGGCAGGGGCAGGGCCCAGAGGGCTGTCTCCAGGAGACAAGCAGGACCAGGACCAGGTGGCCAGGAACTAGGGCCACTATGGGACTCCTCAATCGTTGTTGTCCCTGAAGCTGCTTCCAAGACCAGCACTCAGCCTTTGCACCGCTGTGGCTGTAGGAGGAATGGGCACCCCCTCTACCCTGTGGTTTCCATGCCTGCAGCTAATGCCTTGGCAAGACCTCATCTATCAAGAGTCCATGGGCACAAGCAGCAGCTGCAGAGGAGTGGTTGCCCCCATGGTGGGCTCTGTACTAATTAGTTGTCCTCCCTGAGCATAGCACTACTGCCTACAGGGCTACCTGGGCCTCGAATGTTACCTCCAGTCAGCCCAGCAGGCCTCTCACTATCCCACCTCCTTGCTGCCATCCCTCAGCCTCACTCGCAGCACATTTAGCTGCTACGAGGTAGACACACTGGTGGTTTGATAAATCTGAAGTCTTTATAATTGAAAACTTATGAAATGTAAAAAGAAGCCAGGACCAAGGTGAAGGATATTTTTGCTTGGCTCATTAAGTCACTCCATTCACTCATCCATTCATTCACTGATCATTCATTCATTCATTCATTCATCCATTCACTGAGCTTTCTTCCACAACATTGGAGAGACTCTGAGGACCAACCAACTTCTGAGGAGGGTTCTGTGTAAATGACCCCATTCTCCTGCCCAGGGTACCCTCCATACTGAGCGCCAGGATGGGCTCTGCAGGTCCTCAGGACCAAACCTTGGACCTTCCCAACCACTTCCTTCAGGGCTCAGCACTTCCTCTCGACTCTCAGCCTTCTAGATTATTCATATCATCAGGGAACAGATGCCAGTAAAGCTACAGACCAGCAAAGATGATGGGAAACTGACTGAGTGAGTCCTGAAGGCCCCATCAACACCACCTGAATGAGTTCCACTTAGAAGCAGCCAAGCGTCCCATGTTGGCCTCAGAAAACCTCTGTTGGGTGTGTGTGTGTCCTCTTTCTTGGAAGGTCTCAGTGTGACCTCACTGATGTGGAAGGGAAGGGGCTGGCTGGTGCCTTGCAGTGCTATGAGAAGGATCAGGAGACCCTTCTGACAGCATGGGTCTCTCCAGCTGTGGTGTGAGGAAGACCCGACCTAGAACAGGACCAAATGCTGGTGGCTCCTCTGTGAGCTCAAAGTACCTGCCCCAAGGGCAGGCTACTAGAGACTGCAAGCCAGATAGGACTCTGGGAGCCACATTGTCCTCTCCAACCTTGTCCTACAGAGAAGGGAGACCCAGGGAAAACAGCCTCTTTTGGGCAAGCAAGCAGGAAGTGGTAGTTGTGGAGACCAGAACTCCATCTCTTTCCCAGCTATCAAAGCTACTTGGGTGCCAGGGGTGAGGCAGCCACAGGGTGCAAAAGGCTGGGAAGGAGCAGGGCAGTGGTTGGTGGCCGTCTCCTCTCTGTGAAGTCTGCTGTGACTGCCCTATCTCTGACAGCACAGAAACAGTGAGGGCAGCAAGGGGCCCTGTCCTGATTCTGAGCCATTCCTGGATCCCTGGGGGGACAGAGAAGGGAGGAAGACACAGCCACCCCCCCAAGGATCCCACTCTACCAAGCAAACAGAACCCCTCCTGTGGCCAAGATTAGCTCTGGATTTTTGCACTTGGCACTCAAATGATCATAAGCAAAGCCAAAGGTGTGGGTCTGGGGAGATCTGGGACGCACTCACATGATCGCTGCAGGATGGTGTGGGGGACTGTGAGACAGGACAGACAAGACAGGGCAACTCCTCTGCCCTGCCTCCCAGCCCCTCTGGGACTCCAGACTGTAAGGCCATCTCCCCAGTTTCCCTTCTGCTGGGGTCCTGAGTCAAAGCCCCATGTGCTTCTCTAGTATATAGGTTCCAGTCTGGGCCATCTAAGGCATCTCTGGGGAACCACAGGAGCAACTAGGTCCCAGGGGACACACCTAGGGTGGCTGGCCTGGCAGGTGGCTTGGCAGTGTCTCCCACAATCCTGGGGCTTCAGAGGTGCTCTCTACCCCCACCCTCTCTGCCATGACAGCTGGGGATATGAGCTTGTGACATGGGGACCAGGTGGGGATCACTTACGCCAGTTGGGAAGTCTTGGACAGGCTGCTGTTGTATTTTTGCATGACCCCCTGGAACAAGCCCATGGGGGGCCGGGCCGGCGGGCTCTGGGCAGGCACTGTGGACCTGAGGGGTGCAAAGCAGGCGTGAAAGAGGGAAAAATACTCTGCATAGGAGAAGCGGGTCATGGCTGACGGCAGGAGCGAGGATGGAGCTGAGCTGGAGAGAGAGACTGAGTGACAGACACAGGGCTCTGAACCAAAGCAGATGGCCAGGTCCTCTCTGTGTGCTAGACACAGCTGCTGCGTCTCTGGATTATTTTTGGCCCTTGGAGGAAGCCCTGGGAGATTTAAATGACCATATAAGACAACAATGAGGTTAACCTCACTCCTATCCCCACCAGCCCCTCCCCAGCCAACCACAAGGGCCACAGACACAGAACAAGGTGACATTCTTCACCCGGGAGGATGTGAGAAGTGATCAGCTACAGATCCCTGAATATAAAGGGCTGTGCCCTGGGGCTGGCCAAACATTTCCCAAGAGGACTGAGGGAGGGGGTCTATGCAAAAGGCAAGTGACAAGGGAGCCAGGCTGTAACTACATGCCCACCCTGCCTCTTGGGTTCCAGATGAGAGGCTCAAAACCAAGTCTAGTGGTCACGGGGTCAGGGCTCAGAGTCAGGCAGACACAGCCTGAGGTCCAGACACTGCTTAGCTGTGACCTGGGACTGGTTAGCCAAGTCTGTGCCTCAGTTTCCCCACCTACAGGTAGCCTGAAAGCAGCCCTGGTTTTGACAGCCACCAACGCCTGGATTCATGAGTGGCATGACGAGCTTATTGAAGTGCTAGGCACGTAGGAGCTCAAGATGGTCACAGGTTCGCTTGAAGAGTTCATCTCTCTGAGCCTCCATGGGATTCTGAAAGGAGACACGGCAACACACTGTGACTGGGACTCTTTGAGGTCACAGTGAGATCACAGTGATTGGCCCCGGCTTTCTTCTCCCAGAAGATCTGCCCTGGCACTGCAGTGCCCCATCTGGGCCACCACTGCTGCCTGGAGGTCGGGTAAAGGGGCTATCTGTGGGGTCAGGGAAGAGTCACTTCTGTAACTAAAGCATGCAATAGCCCTGACAAGCTTCAGATTCTGGAGCTCTTGAAAGGGCAGGCCATAGAGCAGAGGATCCAGGAGGATGTCCTGTGGGCAGTGACCTAGTCACCTTCCTCCTTCCCATCCTTTTGTCTCTGCCCTCTGCTTACCCTCACGGGGCAGAGCAGGATGCTTTTGTGCCTCGGGATCCACTAATCCTCGTTTCTCAACCCTAGGCATAATGTCAATATCTTGTCTTTACAATTGAGGAAACTGAGGCCCCAATAGGGAGGTAACTGCCTGAGGCCTTACATAGTGGGTAAGTGAGCAGAGCTGAAGTTCAGACCAATTCCCAAAGCAGCCTCCTCCTCCACATGCATGGTCGGCTCCTACCTCTTCACTTTCCTTCACCCTCCAGCCCCCACACAGATGGGCCCCGCACTTTGAACAAGGCTTTCCTCTCTTTGTGTCCCAGTTTCTTTTTTTTTTTTTTTTTTGAATTTATTTTTTTTAATCATTATATCATTATTAGAGATTTATTTATTTATTTAATTTTATTTTGTTTCACAACCTTTGTTTATTCACTCATTTTTATGGCTGACTCAACCCACCCCGAGGTCAGGGCTGGCGCAGCATGTGGTGCCGGGGATCGAACCACGGTCCCTGAAGCCGCCCAAGCTTCTCCAAGCAGGCGCTTTAGACCACTGAGCCATCCCTCCAGGCCCCTGAATTTATTTTTTTTAATTTAATATTTTTATTGTTTAAATTTAACAATGGTTATATTACATATTTTCATCATCAGATCAGTTTAGATTAATACATATAGGTATATAAGATTGATCAAACAGTTAAACATTAACCCTTTTAAATCAACTACTTTTTTTTTCTTTTCCCCTTTCTCTTTTTTGAAAGTTGACATATTGCATATTGTCCTCACAATCGTTCTACAGAGTACAACTGTGGGCATGACCCACCTCCCTATTGATGTTGCTTAGAAAAAAAAAAAGGAAAAGAATATACTTCTCTTTGGACTAAGAGGAAGCAGATACATACACAGTCAAATGTTCTGCAATTGCAGTGGGCCACCAGTGAAGCTTGTGATGTTGGAGGCTATTGAATCTAAGCCTCCTAAAGCTCATTTCACCAATCTAGCTCTGCGTTTCATGCATTGTAATTAAGCATTTTTTTTTCTTGCTGGGTGGTCAAGGGCAAGTCGAAGCAAGACCTGTATAACAAAACATTCATTTTTTTTTTATCTTCCAGGGTCAAATCCCCTCAGGATTAAGTTTGGGTGTGTCCCAGTTTCTTTATTTTCAAAATGTAGAGGCAGGACCCAGCTTGGGGATTCCTCACTGCTCCTGTGGCTGGGGAGAAACTCAGCACATGAAACAGATCCAAGGGCAACACTTCTGGCCCAAGAGGCCAAGAACTGCTGGGCCCAGGGTTCCTACACTGTCTTCTGGCCTGGAGAGGAAGGAAAAAGTGCCATGGTGATAGTGACTACCCTCCCCACCTTGCAAAATAAATGGCCACAAAGCCCTTCCAAGCATTGCCTCCAATCCACCTCTCCATCCTTCCTGGAGTCAGGCCTGCCTTGTTCCCATTTCGCAGAAAAGAAACAGAGAAGCTGAGTTCCACCCAGCTGTGAAGCTGTAGCTCCCACCCTGTGTGGGAAGCGGGGGATGCACATCCGGAAGTCAGGTCTTGCTGTGTCTCCTCAGGACGGCAGAAGCTGGCAGGGAGGGAGACACCCTGCATACAACACAGCCACAGGGAGGGGCTGGAATCAAATCCTGAAGATCAGTCTGGATGCATGGAAATCAGGTGTGAATAAAGCAAGGACCTGAATCCCCAAACCTACTTCTCTGTCCACTGCCTCCTTATTCACTTGGTTTGGGGTCCAGGTGGGAGGGCTGCTCAGGGCATGAAGGTGGTGAGGCTCAGGTTGGATGAGGACTGAGGCTTCTAACAGGTTTCTTGCTCTTCTGACCCAAAGCTGAGGCCCATTTCCCCTCCGTAGCAACAGAGGAATTCCCAGCAGAGGCAGCAGGGCTGACCTGCAGGATGTGGCAACAGGTCTTGCCCTGAAAGAGTTTCAGGTAGGCTGTCTTTCTCTCTGAAACCTAGCAGTTCACTGCTTGGCTCTGCCTACTGAGCCACTGGGCCTCCCCCATCTTTAGGCTTTCAGTTTTGGAGGGCACAAGCCAGGGCCACTGGGCACCTGACCTCTCCCAGAGGCGGGTACACATGGGCTTTTTCATCAGAGTCGTCAGCTGTGCACACAGCAGCCCCAGCCAGTTCCTGAATTGAGTTTTCCTGCTTTGTCTTTGTTCCCTCTTAGAAATGTAACCTTAACTGTGGTAGCCTGCGCTCCAGCCTCATGGTGCGTGGACTTTAGGTCAGGTGGGAGCCGCTGGTGAGCAAGGCCAGAGAAATGATCCTCATGTGTGTGTCAACCTTTGTCCTTTTACATAATGGTGGGGGAGAAGCAAATAGAGAAGTGGCTTTGAAAAACAATTCTATGAGACACACTGGTCTGGTTTTCTATGGTTCCAAAGACACATGTGCTTACCACTTTGGTCACCAGACCATAATGACAAATTATACTCCTAGACCACTCACAGTGCTGGTTTCAAAGTGAAGTCTTTTGTCTCACAGCGTTGCTCAGCTGCACGTGATGGTACAGGCCCTTTGGTGGGCACTGATGGAACAAAAGTGAACAATTCTGCTCCTTATTCCAGAGATCACAGCTGGGGATACTCTAAAGGAAGACTTTTCAGGGTGTCATAGAAGCTGGCTTAGGAAGTAAAAGCAGCCTTGAGGTTGGTGCAGCAGGTATCCAGGAAGGGAGGGAGGAAGGTCAGGGCAAGGACAGTGAAGCCTCCAGTGCTTGCCTGACTGAGGGGAGTGGCTCAGCAGAACAGCTCTTGCCTAGTGCGCATGAGTCCCTGGTGAGCAGAGAGGTTGTGACCATTTTAGGGGTGAGATCTTTGGGGCTCAGAAAGGGAAGGAAGATTGTCTGAGATTGCACAGTGAGTATGTGGCAGGGGAAAGAACCCTCAAACCTACTGCTTTTTCCCTTGCCTCTTTATTCACTCCTTTCTTCACTCATTCACCTCAGGTATTCATGGACAGCTGTTTGGTATTTGTTACTGGTAAGACCTGGAGCTTCACAGAGAAGAAAGACATAAGGTCCCTGCCCTTGAAAAGTCAATAGATTAGTGGCAGAGACACAGGAGAAAGGTAAGTCACATCCTTGCTCTGGATCTATTGGGTAGAAAGTGCTACTGAAGGATAAAAATGAGCAGCACTCTCTGGGTCCTGTACCATCTGCAATGCTGTGTCTGACAGTATGGACACAGGGGTGTGTGTGTGTGTGTGTGTGTGTGTGTGTGTGTGTAAACCCTCCTTCAGGTGAGGGAGGAGAGGGGAGGGACAAAAAGACGCTTGTGCGGAGTTGGCCGAGCCTGGTTTAGCATGTGCACTTCTGAGTGCAGCTGGCTTTGATTCACTTCCTGGATGTGCTGTGTGCTTGCTTTGTCATCCTGTTCCGTGGACACAATAACATGCACCGTGCTGGAGTTTTTCAAGTGTTAAGTGCATTCATCTCTGCCTGGTACGTGGGAGGAACATTCAGCCTCGCATTGAGAACTTTCTCTCCCTCATCATGGCCTAAATCCCACCTCCCTCCAGACCCAAAGGAGTAGAGCAGAGCCCAGGCATTCTCAAGCCTAGCCAGAAAGAGACAATGCAAATTGGTCCTCCCCTGTTCGGCTTGATCTTGATCATCTGTGGGGACTGCCTGACCCGGACTGTTGTTTCATTTCCGAATGAGGCCTTTTCCCCAGGAGGCAGGATAACTGTGAATGGCCCGATGTTAGTCCCCACTTCCTTAACCATCTGTAGAGGAGGAGTCAGGGCTGAAGCTCTTGGATCCCCCCCATTCTAATGTTTCTAAATAGCCTCAGGCTCCTAGGAGGGGCTCCTGCACTGGGTTCCCAAGGGAACATGTGGTTCTGTGCAGCAGGCCCCATCCCTGGAGGGAGGGTGCCAGATCTCTATCAGGTTCCATCCTGAGAAAGAGGAACCTGTGGTCTGACTTCAGCTGAACCTGAGCCAAAACAGGAACCAAGGCCTCCTGTACTCGGCTGCAATGAACCAAATCCTGCCTGTGGGTTTCTGCCTCTCCTGGTGGGTCCCAAAAGCAGTGACAATTGAGGAACCTGGCCATCTCATATTAACAAAGAGATCCAGCTTGGCAAGGTCACTTGCAGGGAACCCTGACAGGTACATGGAGGGACAGGCTTGAGCTGTCACGCCCCATCCTTTCTACAGTAGGAAGAGTACAGGAGACAGGGTTCAGAGAGCTTAGATGACTGGTAAGATCACACAGGAAGACAACTGGCTGCTGGAGAGAGGGGGACTTGAGACCCGTGCTCCACAGCAACACTGTTAGGACAGCTCTTGACTCAGGAGAAAGCTAAAGCATTTTTAAGGTTTCTATTTGGTTTCAAAAAGCATTTGAAGATCATTTGCTTGATCGCTTCTCTGCCTCCCACCTTCTACAAAGAAGGTGTCCTCTAGATCCAAGATATTGTCCCCTGGCCACATGCAACCAGGAAGCAGAGCACCTAAAATATGTGGCTGGTTGGAATCTAGATACACAAATGAGAATAACATATACACTGGATTTCCTTGCTAGGGACAAAAAGAAGGTAAAAATTTCATTTATAATTTTTATGTCAGTGATACATGGAAATGATAATATTTGGGACAAAATATATGTGCATTCCAATATGCAAATTATCCAGGCGTGGTGGCGCACGCCTGTAATCCCCGCACTTGGGAGGCTGAGGCAGGAGGATCGGTGCGAGTTCGAGACCAGCCTGGGCCACAAAAGTGAGCTCAAGGCCAGCCTAAACTGCGTAGTGAGACCCTGTCTCAAAAATACCAAAACAACAACAACAGCAAAAACAATGTGCAAATTAATTTCACTTGAGTGTGCTAATGCCATCTGTGCACAGTAGCTGTGGCTCTCGCCACACCACTAGGTGGCGCTACTCTTCAGAGGTCCAGTTGCAGCGATTGGCGCTGAGACCCCGCAACCAGAAGGAAAGACAGCTTTGCGGAGACTGTCTTTTACCTTCCAAAGACAGCAAAAATAGGGTGGAAGTGCCTGTCCTGTGCCTCAGATCTGTGGTGTTCAGCTAGAAAGTCAGGGCTGCACGGGGCTTTACAGCTGGTTCATTCCAGAGTTTGCAACTGACCAGCTTTGCAACCTTAGGCCAGTCACTCAGCCCTAAGATTCTGGTCCCTCAAGTGGAAAATGGGTAGCATAGAGACAACCAGAGAGTCCCTGGGAGGTCAAACAGACCAAGTATGCAGTCGGCCCTTGGTACTCACACACTCTACTTCACAAACTTCAGATACAAAATATTTGAAGAAAATGCACCGGTAGGTTGCAGACTTCCTCTTTGGCATTATTCCCTGAACAGTACAGTGAAGCAACAATTTCCACTGCATCTACATTGTATGAGTTGTGGCTAATCTAGAGGTGCTTTATAACATATGAGAGGATGTACATGAGTTATAAGTAAATATTATACCATTTCTTTTCTTTTTCTATATTTAGTACAGGGTCTACATGGTCTCACTGTGAAGATTGAACTCATAGTGATCCTCCCGTCTTCAGTCTCCCAAGCTCTGGAATTACAGGTGCACTCCACCATGCCCAGTCTCAGTCACTGTCTTAGAGAGCCCTACAGGTGGGGCCAGCACAGCATGCCAGGGATTGAACCCCGCCCACTGCCGAGGAGTCTTACAAAGACTCCTTCTTTACATACTTATCTCTGCCTGAACAGAAGCTTTAGCCCACTGAGCTATCAGGCTGGCCATATACCACTTCATATAAGAGACCTGAGTATTCATGGAACTGATCTCCTTTGGACACTAAGGGCAACCGTATGCCACTCACTGTAATCCTTGACAATCCTTTATCCTTAGATAAAACAGAATATTACAAAAAAAAAAAAAAAGAAAGAAAAGAAAAGCCGGGCGTGGTGGCGCACGCCTGTAATCCCAGCACTCGGGAGGCTGAGGCAGGAGGATTGATGTGAGTTCGAGACCAGCCTGGGCTACAAAAGTGAGCTCAGGACCAGCCTCAACTGCATAGCGAGACCCTGTCTCAAAAAGACAAAAAAAAAAAAAAAAAAAAAAACAGAATATTACAGTGTTAAAAAGTATCTTAGAGGACCGTTGAGATGGCTCCGTGGTCTAAAGCACCTGCCTAGGAAAGTTCAGGCAAGCACTGGGACCACTGCTCCATCCCTGGCACCACATGCTGTGCCACCCCACCCCAAAGTGGGCTGATCCGGCCATAACACAAATAAAGAAATGAGGTTTAAGAAAAATAAAATACAATCTTTAACAACAACAACAACAAAGTATCCTAGAGGGGGCTGGGGAGATAGCTGTGTGGCACAAGAGTCTGCCTGGCAAGTACAAGGTCATGAATTCGAAGCCCAGGCCCACAAAAAAAAAAAAAAAGTATCCTAGAGAGCAGGACAAGGTCAGGATGCACAACATCTGGGTCAGCAACTTGTGCATACCCTATGGCACTGTTCATTGGTCATCTTAGCCTTGCTCACCTGGTCCAAGGGTAGAAATGAGCTGGCTGACGATTGGCTGGTGCTGATCCAGTGGCCTCAGTAGTGGTTGAGCCAGTGGGAGTCGAACCCCTCGTCTTGTCCACCAGGCTCTGCTCAATGGCCATCTGGATCAGCTCCTCCTCGCTCAGGCTGCTGTACAGGCTGTACTCTTCATTCCCAATGGCACGCTGTCTGCCCCGAGAACTGATCTGCATCGCCATCTCGGCCACCCCTCACCCTGACCTCCAGAAGAGACTCTGAGCAAGAGGAAGGAACAGCAGATCTGAAGACCCTGTGAGGAGATCAAGACCATCCTGGTCACTAAATGTGTCACAAGATAGTTCTATTCACCCCTGGAAAAACCTACACTTTTTTCCTGCCAATCACACACTCAGTTTTTATTCCACCTCACCACCCATCTGTCCACATGCACTCATCTATTCACCAGTCCACCCATTTGTTCATCCTCCTGTACACCCGCCCAGTTATGTATCTATCCATTCTTCCATCCCTGTACCTATCTAGTCATGTAACCTGCCCCCAAAGCATCTGTGCATCCTCCTACCCTTGTAGCTACCCTCTGACCACTTAGCCCTCCACTTCCCATTAATCTCCATGAACCCATTTTATCTTTTTTTTTTTTTTTTTTTGAGGCTGGCTCAGCCTGCCCCAGGGTTGGGGCTGGTGCAGCACATGCTGCCATGGATCAAACTGTGGTCCCTGCACTTACTTAAGCTTGTCTAAGCATTCACTTTAGTCTGCTGAGCTATCTCACTGGCCCTCCATGAGCCTACCTATCCTGTCATTCATCCATCCAACCATCTACCCATCTCTCCATTATCCACTCTTCTGTTTATTTGTCTGCTCACTCAGCATGCTCCTGCATCCATCCACTTACACACCTATCTTTGTAAACATTTTCCAATCTGTGACTCATTGGCCACTGTGACAAGCCTATCTGTACATATACACATTGGAAGATTATTCATTGTGCCACTACTGTGTATCAGTAACTCTCCTGTAGATAAAACAGGATCCTGCAGCTCTAAATCCCACCTGATGGAGTTTTGCATACATTCTTTCCTTCCAGTTACCGGGGGAATCCTACGCTGTCATTTCCTCATTGCTCTTCACTGTGGAAGGTCAGAAACACTAGGAATGAAGGAGCCCAGGGCTCCCAACTAGTTAACACGTCACTAAAACAATTTCTGTTGTATGTTATGATCCGAAGCCAAAACAAGTGCCAAGAAGACCCAATGAATGTAGCTTCAGAGATCTCACTGAGATGTGTCTCAAAGTGAGCCCAGAACTCTAGAAGCATCTCCTTTTTATTTAGGTTATACAATAGAAGATTTACAGGGTAGAGAGGGGATAATCACCAGCATCTCAAGTAAGGGTGGAGACATCACTCAGGATCAGCTGTTTACACCAGTGTCTCAGTAAGGGTGGAGATATCAATCAGGATTCAGCTGTTACACCTTTTTAAATCCTAGTTTTCTAAAGTCCCTAAGTAACAGATTACAACCCACCCTAAGCTTTGTTTATTGTTCTTCACTTCTTAGTTTCTTATCTCTACAAATTTCCATGTTAATTACAAAGACTCCCCTCTTTAAAAAATGCCTTGAAGAGCTGGTTGAATCAGCTGCTTTTAGAAAATAAAATGAAGTCTGCTCAGCCCCATTTCCCTTTTGACTGGTTGACTTGTGATGTGACTGGGGGACAATGGTTCTTGGCCCTGACTGACCCTAGATCACATGAGGGTTTTTAAAAAGACTCACACACCCAGGGTTGCTCTTGGGCTTACTCAGCAAGCATGCACACCTCTCCACTGAAGGCAGATGCTCCTTTTCTCCCTTGCCCACTAGTCTTGGCCCAAATCCAAGTGCCATTCCCTGGCCAGTGAATGCCAGTGGACATGACGCAGGCATCATGTAATAAGAGCTTGTGTGACAGGGCTGGCTCTGGCCTTCAGCCATCACCAGAAGAAGGAAGATCTTGTGAAACTGTTGCATTTAGCCTGGCTCCAGAGGACCCACTGGGCAGCCCAATTCCCACCCACCCAGGGATCCTGCTGTGCTAAGCCAGCCTACAGAAGCCTGCAGTCTAAAGTATATTGTCCTATTTTGGGGCTCCTGAGGCTCTCGTTAACTAATACCCCAAAGACTAGGTCAGCACATCACAGGGAGAGCACCCAGAAGGCCAATAAACAAAGCCAAAGGTGTATAGTTTCACCAGTGTCTGGAGAAAATAAAATTAAAACCACAAGTTAAGACCAGTCTATACCCAACAGAATCACTCCAATGATAAAGATAGAAAATGCAAGTATTAAGAAACACCACAGAAGCCGGGCATGGTGGCACACGCCTGTAATCCCAGCACTTGGGAGGCTGAGGCAGGAGGATTGGTGTGAGTTCAAGATCAGCCTGGGCTACAAAAGTGAGCTCAAGGGCAGCCTGAACTGCATAGTGAGACCCTGTCTCAAAAAGGGAAAAAAAAAAAAAAAAAAAAGAAAGAAAGAAACACCACAGTTCTCCTTAGCACAGGGAAGGGCAAAAAATGGCAAAGTTTCTCTAGAAAATGTGAGGAAAGCTGGATATACACACATGCTATGACTTAAGGGTTCCCTCCTAACTGTGTGTGCCAGAGGAGTCTCGGGCATCTAGTCATCCAAAAGCAAGATCAAGAACATTTCGCTATTGGGAAATGACTGGGTGACCATCAACACTTGGCTGGGTTACCAAGCTGTGAGGCATTCATGGGCAGGATGGTAGGGGACAGTAGGTACAACTGAAAGTAATCAGCTCCCACCTGGCCTAGCATAACAGGTTCTGCTGATGGCCCACCTAAAGTATCTTTCACATGGCAGGCGCAGTGGCACATTCCCATAATCCCAGCTCTTTTAGAGACTGAAGAAGGGGGATCACTGGAGTCCACAGTGTGGGCAGAGCTTAACAGATTTGACTGTGTCTTTCTGGCATCAGAATCCAGCTTTGTACAAAAAGCAGTATGGGGGTTTGGCAGGATGGCTCAGTGGTCTAAAGCGCCTGCTTAGGAAAGCTTAGGCGGCTGCAGGGACTGCAGTTCGATCCCCCGGCACCACATGCTGCACCAGCCCTGCCCTCAAGGCAGGCTAAGCCGGCCATAAAAATAAATAAACAAACAAACAAAAGTTCTGAAACAAGAAAAATAAATAAATAAATAAATATAATTTTTAAAAAAGCAGTATGCTCTGCCCCATGTATGATACTGATTGTTCCAGTCCCACCTTCTTGGCCAATGACTAGCTTAGATGTGGACATATGGCCAGTTTTGTCCAAGGAGATATAAAAGACCTTTTGTTGGAGTGCTCCTAGGAAAGACTCTCTTCCTTAATAAAACAGAAAATAATAAATAATATTACTCCATCCCAACACCCCTGCTAAGTGCTTGGAGGAGCTTGATGCTTAGAGCAGTGGGTAACTATCTTGTGAGTATGAGTTTGATGGAATGAATGATGGATGGACTACCTCAGTGAGTTTGGACAAGAGAATGATACACTGGGGTCCTTGTATCTTTTTTTTTTTTTTTTTTTTTTTTTTTTTTTTTTTTTTTTTTTTTTTTTTTTTTTTTTTTTTTTTTTTTTTTTTTTTTTTTTTTTTTTTTTTTTTTTTTTTGGCTTTGTTTTGTTTTTGGTGCTGAAGCCCAAACCCAGGACTTCATCTTGCTAAGCAAGCATTGTACTGCTGAGCCAAATCCCTAGCTCCCTTTGTCTATCATTAAGCAGCCTATCCAGTGCTGGGTCCACCCACCCTAGACTTATTCTTAAAAACTAAATATCCTTGAGGCTTAGGCCAATGTTAGTTGAGTTTTCTGGTATGTCCAATCAAAATCATCTTCTCAAGCCCATTGCCCAGCACAGCCCGGAAGCTCTGCCCACATTGTGGACTCCAGCAATCCCCCTTCTTCAGTCTCTAGAAGAGCTGGGATTTTGGAAGTGTGCCACTGTGCCCCTCACATGAAAAATACTTTAGAATGCCACTGTAATGGGGACGCCACAAACATAACTTACTACACAGCTAAAACAGTGTAGTAAGAGGAAAATATAGCTCAGAAAAGAAAGTTTAAAAATCAGTGGTCAGGATTTTACCTCAGAAAGGTGAAAGACAGGAAGAGCAAACCACACAAAGGAAAATGAGTTGAAAAATAATTTAACAGTAGGAAAAAAATTATGCTAAGAAGCAAGTTGAAAATTACTTTTTGAGTAGGATAATGAATTTAGTAAGTTCTTAGCAAGAACAGAGGAGAGACTAGAGAAACATAGGTGGACAACTCCAAGGATCTTAAAGATGA
Source organism: Myocastor coypus (assembly GCA_004027025.1). Classification (NCBI taxonomy): domain Eukaryota; kingdom Metazoa; phylum Chordata; class Mammalia; order Rodentia; family Myocastoridae; genus Myocastor; species Myocastor coypus. The sequence goes on along the minus strand of PVJA010002860.1, from coordinate 17,574 downwards.
CAGAAGAATAATAAAAATATGCTGTTGATCTGGGGATATAGCTCAGTGGAGAGTACTTGTCTAGCAAGGCCCTGAGCTCAATCCCTAGTGCCCCACACACATAAATGTACTGTGTGAATTTGTCAGGTTGATGAAATAAATCAATTCCTTTAAAGTACTGCTGACATATACACATCCAATAGGGAAAAATCATCTTCATAGCTGGTTCCCAGGGCTGGTTGAGAGCCCTGAGAATATTCCAAGGCCCTAGACCCACCCCAAAACAGTAAGAACTTCTGAATCTGGGGTCCAGGGTCCAAAACCTGCAGTGTTGGAAGGTGCTCTGAGGACCACAGTGGGCCAGGGTAAGTGCTGCTGCTACAGATAGCCAGGTGTCTGCTCTGGGATGTGGGAGCGGAGGTTGGGCCTCATAACTGTGAAGCTGAGGTGAACTGATGCTGGGAAAGCTGCAACAGCAACAGCAGCTTGGTTGTGCAAAGGACCCGGACCGCACAGATGATCTGGAAACCATGGGGATCTTTGGAACCTAGGGTTTCCCATCTGTGAAGTGGCAGGGTGGCAGGGTGAGGTGGAGCCTGTCCTTTGTCCCCCCTCTCCCAGCAGGGCCCCTCTTAGCCCAGGTGTCTCTCCAGAATCTGCAGTTCTGTATTGAACCACAGACTCTAGGCCCTTACTGAGCCTCTCTGCGGTGAGCACATTTTCATTAACTCCATGCTGAGTGTGTTGCCCTCACACACTGCCCAGCTGGCATCACTACACTGGGGTTTTGGCTTACAAGTGAAGTCAAGGGGAGAGAGGGTTAACCTTGATAAGACCTTGGTCATGGTGTGGAAAGCAGTGTCAGAGGGCTGCGTGCATCAGGCTTAGCTGCGGCCTGGCCACTGGCACATGCAACACCTGGACTCCTTCAGGAAAGTAGGGACCTAGTTCCTGGACCAAGATCACCTGTGAACAGCGCCATAAGGGCATCTTCCTGGGGCACAGGAGGCAGAGTAGAGCACCCCGGGAGGCAGCCTGGTCAGGTTCAAGTCCCAGAGTAGCCTCTCCACTCACAGAGTGGGTGCCATGAGTGCCCATGTCTTAAGAGGAAGCGGTGAGGGTGATCTTTACCCCTCTTTTGGGTTCAGTCTCCCCTCATCTTTATGCTCTACAGCTTGATTTCTGGGACCTCTGCCTGGGGACTGGGCTGCCTTCCCAGCCTGAGTCCTGGAGGGTGGCCAGCAGCCTCAGGGGACCAGCGGGAGGCTGATTGGGATAAAAAATAGCCCTTTCCCAGGGAAAGCTGGGGTCCAGCCACCTCGCTCAGCCAGGATAGGGGCCAGCAAAGGAGGTGTCCTGGGGTAATCAGTGCATAGCCAACAGGAGGCAGGGAGACAGAGCTTCCCTAGGCCTCTAGCAGCTCCCCCTGCCCCTCTCTATGCACCCCAAATATTACCCCAAGGGACCCCCACATCTGCCAGGTAGCATCTGCAGAGTGAGAACAACGACTGTCAGCTTGAGTTGATGTGCAGAGAGCCCAGGGAGGAGCCTGGCCACCCATCACCTCCTCTAGTTAGAACTCAGTTTCCACAGCCATGAGGCAAAGAAGCATGGGCCCAGGAGGCCTGCAGTGAGAATTTAAATCAGTCTGGAAAGCAGCCTTAGTGCCCAAGGCCTGGAACTATACAGCCCACTCACCACCTCCCAGCCTCACTTTGTTCTTCTTTGAAATGGAATGGATAATACTGATGATATCCAGCCCACAGAGATGTCCAAGAAAATGAGGTGTTAGTGGTACATGTGCAGCCAGCACCCAGAATGTGGCTGGTGGTTCCTAAAAGTCTGCTATGTGATTCTACAACTGCAAGATGCTGGGGGCATCTGCTCCATCCAGGATAGCAGCCAGGATGCATAACATATTGATAATAATTAATTAATTAATTTTTTAAAAAAACTTTATGTTATGGCCGGTTCAGCCTACCCTGGGGGTAGGGCTGGTGCAGCATGTGGTGCTGGGAACCAAACTACAGTCCCTACAGTTGCCTAAACCTGCCTAAGCAGTTGCTTTAGACTGTTGAGCCTTCTCACCAGCCCAGATAATAATTAACTTAAACACTCACATAGGTTTGTATTTTGAACCACATTCTATATAATGCAATTTCTTTTTCTTTTTTTTTAATGTTTTTAGTACAGGACTACAGGGTCTCCCTACACAAATTGGACTCAGTGATCTTCCTGTTTTCAGTCTCCCAAGTGCTGGGAGTACAGGTGCATGCCACCATGCCCAGTCTCAATCGCCATCTCAGTGTACTCCAGAGGCAGGTTTGGCGTAGCCTGTGGAGCTGAGGATCAAACTCTGGTCCCTGTGTCTGCCAAAGCAAGTACTTTAATCCACTGAGCTATCTGGTCAGTCCAACAATTTCGTACGTAATATATTTTCATGTAATACTACATATACAAAGAGCTAGACCTGTGTATTTGTTTATTTAACTGTAGAAAAAATTTTTCAAGTAACCCTGAACATACACTGACATTTTTCTGACATTATTCCCTAATTAATACAGTACAACAACTACTTCTATGGCAACACATTGTGTTAGGCATTATATAAGTGACAGGAGATGGGTGCATGTGAGGGTCATATGCCAGTGTGCTGCTATTTTTCATGATGGAGATATTGTTGTCCTCAGGGTTCCTGGAGCCAGAGCTACCGAGATACTGTAGGACCACAATCTATGTAATATAATATGCACGCATGCAACCTTCCCACCAGTCAGTTTCAAAAGTTCCAGGCTCTCCCAAAGGCCACATGAACTCTAACCTGAGGCAGCTGGGCTAGCTTAGAACCTGGGAAAAGGGGAACCTTCCCCGGTCTTAGTGCCCTGCCTTGCTCTCCACAGGGCCTCTGCCTCTGTCAAAACAGTTCTCTAGGCTGGTGAGACAGCTCAGCATACCAACCGCCTGCTTAGGCAAGCACAGGGACTGGGGCTCAATCCTTCACACCACATCCATGCCAGCCCTGCCCCTGGGTGTGCTGAGCTGGCCACTGAGACCAGGTGTGGTAGTGCATGCCTATAATCCCAGTGCTGGGGAGGCTAAAACTAGGAGGAGCACTACAAGTCTGAGCTATGCAGTGGTGAGACCCTGCACCAAATACATAAAAAAATAAAATAGAAGAAGAAGAAGAAGAAGAAGAAGAAGAAGAAGAAGAAGAAGAAGAAGAAGAAGAAGAAGAAGAAGAAGAAGAAGAAGAAGAGAAGAAGAAGAGGAGGAGGAGGAGGAGGAGGAGGAAGAGGAGGAGGAGGAGGAAGAGGAGGAGGAGGAGGAGGAGGAGGAGGAAAAGCACATCCTCGGATCTGCCATTTTCAGGACCCAGAAGGCTCTGAGGAAGGAAAAGCTTCTTCCAGCTGCAGGCTTGTGGCCCAAGACATTAGGGTACCATCCACCCGTTGGGGGTCTAAACTTTGAAGTCTAAACAACACAGTTTAGCTGGTGCTTGGGGATCCCTGGCCTGTGTCACAGCCGCCATCAGGGACTGTACCTGTTGACCTCCAGGACCCACAGGAGAGTTAGCTTCCTGTCATGCTGACGGGAAATGGCGGCCCTCAGTGCAACTGCCAACAGACTGAAACTGCTCTGTCTGTCCCTGGTTTCACTACACCCTCTGGTCCCCAAGGCTGAGAGTGGTGAGCCTGAACTTTCTCCTTCTGGAATGTCCCACCCCAGCTGAAAAGTGAACAACTTTCAGGGTAATGGGGTGGAACCCGGGCCACCTTGCTGGGACCCCTAGTCAAACTCCAGGATGGGCCTTTGGTGGGGGATAGAATGACAAGGTCCTGTTGAACTGTTGAGTTTCAGTCTCTTTGCCCAGAATCTAAATATTCTAAAATATTCCAGCCAGTGAACTGCAGACCCAGGGAGGTGTTTCAGTCTTTGGGGTGAAGGGCACTGGGGTTTCTGAAGCTGAGTCAGGCAGGGTTGCCAGAGGTGGCCAAGGAGATCTGTTCAGGCTTCAAGTCTCAAGCTGCTCCTCCACACTGGGCTCTCCTCACTTTGTGTCAGGGACACTGAGACCCAGAGAGGAGGTGTAACTCGCCTAAGGTCACACAGTTTGTCCAAAGCTGGTGGCATGGCTGCTCTACCATGCTCATTGCATCAAGAGGAAGACTGAGGCTTGGCTGGAAGGGAACACCCCGGGTTCTCCATGCTGACCCACATCTGGGTGTGCCTGTGGCCCTCACAACCCAACTTGGTTGTTTATTTATTCATGTAGATTGAAGAAACCAGCTCAAAGGAAGAGCATAAAGAAGATAAGAAAGCAAGAGGGGAGGGAAGAAGGAAAGCAGAAAAAGCAAATCTCTGTCCTGTTTTGGAGGACAAATATTCTGTCCCCTCAGACCTAAAGACCACTATCTGAGGCTGCACCCTTGAGCAGCAGCTGAGGAAAGCTCAGCACACGCCACGTTTCTGTCTTGTGTCTCCTGGTCTGAAGGCCCATGGGTTACCTCTATTCCTGCCTCCTGCCAGGCAGCGGCTGGTCCTTGTCCTGGCCCCTCCACAGCTAGTGTCACTGCAGCCACACACAGTTCCAGGTCCCTCACCCAGTTGCTGCTGGGGCCCTCAGAATGCCAGCTCCTACCCTCTGTGCCAGTGGCTGTGGGTGGCAGTGATGGGGACCGGGGCTGGCTGGTATGGCCCTGAGCCACCAGTAAGTGTCATCTGCACCTGCTCCCCGCACGGCCACATTTGGGCATGGACCCTTGTCTTGGTTCGTGAGGAGCAGGACAAACTGAAGCCCTGATTCCAGGCAGTGGAAAGGGGGCCCTGAGGAGTGGGTGCTTTTCCAGGTTTGGTGGAGAATTTTAAGCCACAGCAGAGCAGCTGGAACCCCTGGAACTACCCTGCTTTCTTTTCATCTTTTCCCTCTCCTCTCTCTGCTTTCCTGGTTCTTTCTACACCTCTTCTAAGTTCATTTCTTTGAAAGACAAAACAGCCAAGTTAGGAATCTACTGAACTCTTACTTCACCATGAGCCCCCAGAAATATTCCTCTCAACCCCTGAGTTTGTCACAGTCTCATTCCAACTCCTATCCATTGATTATGGCAAAGATGGTGATGAGGACAAACTGCTCCAGTGACAGTCACCTCCTCCAGACAGGCTGAGCCTTCACAACCCAGAAGACCCAGGGGTCGTACACCGGTACCTCCCTCAGGAAAGCCACCTTGGAAGAGGCCCACACACAATTTACAGGCATCTTGTGATGCCTGGCTGGTGCCAAGGACATTTCTGCTGGGTGCACGAAGCTGCTGAGTGCCAGTGTGCTGGCCTCTAGCAAGGCCCCAGGAGGCCTTGGCAGTGACCACTGGCCCTGGAGGCCCCGAAGCCAGGGTTGGATTCCTGACTGCAACACATCACAGCTGCCTGGCCTAACCATGCACAGCCTCAGTTTCCAAACCTGAAAACTGGGAAAAACAATCACCTTGAGAAGGAGTTAGCAAGGGAAACAGCCTGACAACAAGTGGCTCGTAGTAAGTGCTCAGTGATTCATTCTGACAAATGGGTTACAGGCCACTCCCAATGGAGGGGCAGCCGCCTGGCCCATAGAGTCACTCATGATCTGGCCTGCTTGCACAAGAAAAGATGATGCAAACAGGGCGGCACTGGAGCGGGCTGTGTGGCAACAGGGCTGGCCTGCACTGTTTTGGAAGTGACTGGAGCACCCACCTGGCCTCTGCATGCCCCCGCCCTGTGGTCTCTGATGGTGGAGGTCAGGCTGAGGCTGGATCGCAAGTCCCTGCTTGTTCTACCAGAGTCCCACGGAGCTCCCAAGAAGGGCTGTCCTTGGAGTGCAGGGGCCCAGCCTCCATGTGCTGCAGGTCTTTGCTCACCCTTGCCGGCCTCTCCACCTCCTCTTTCCTGTTCACCCTTCTAGCTTCCCAAGGAGCCTCCTAAAGTCCAAATCCACCTGCACTGCTCTGCTCAGAACCCTTTGAAAGTGCTCCATCTCCTGCAGCTCTCTGCCAGCTCCTGCCATCTCCTGCCAGCTCTCAGCTGTGACCCACCTCATCCCACCACCATCCTGGCCACCCAATGTGTCTGCCTTTCCTCCAGCTGATCCTCTACCTGGAGGTCCTACCTCCCATTCTGATGACATACAACCTGTCCTTCATAAGGACACTGCCTCCTTTAACTTCGCGCACGCACACACACACACACACACGCATGCATGCATGCACACAGGCAGGCAAGCAAGCACACACACAGTATTTTCTGCATGTCTCAGCTGTGTTCAGTCTCACATAGATAACATTTCTCATTCTATTCCTTTCCTGACATTGCAGGCACAGCCTATGGCACCTTGATTACTGCCAACCCACAACACTGTGCGTGTGTGGCCTGCGCTGGGTGGGCTCCAATGCATGAGAATATCCATCATTTGCCTACTCCAAAAGCTTTCCTGAAAATCTTTTGTCTGACACATTGTCCAAAACCTGTGCACCCGGCAAGAACATCATTCACAGCTCTGTGTGCATCTCTATTTTGAGAAATACACTGTAATAATATTCCATGCAAGAGTCCCCCATCAGAATGGATATGCGAATCCTGACTCTGTCTCCCAAGCCCAAGTTGCCAGCGTGCTGCTGAGCTTGAGAGACCAGGTAACAGAGGCACAGACACGTGGGTTGCAAGGGGTTTCCAGTGGATCCTGCAGCTGCAAGCCCAGCAATCTTCTACAAGATCCCTACAGCAAAGAAGAAAGTGTTCATTACCTGTTAGGCTCAGGAGCAGAAGCGCAGCTCAGAGACAGCAGGAAGGAGCTTCTTGAGCGTCTGCATTCGGAACATGCTGCCTGGCTTTGCTTTCCGTCCTGGCCCAGAGCTGCTGGCTACTGTGCCAGGCAGTTCTGAAATGCTGTCCTTTGAAGCAGGGAGTTTATTTCGGGCCCACCGCATGACCACTGGTAAGAAGCCAGGCTATAAGATGTTGTGAAGCTCAGATTACCAGTTTGAAGATTGCATGAAGGAAGCCACAGCCCTCCTGCCTTTGCTCCTCTGGGTACATCAGAGGCAGACTCACTGCAGAGAGCATCCCAGGGCTCTGGCCCTCACGTGATGTCATCATTTGTGATCCTTGACATGGAGGCCATATATGGATATGTTTCTGGAACTCCCCAGGAGGGAACGAGAGAGGAGCAGATGCAGAGGATGAGACAGAGAGAACTGGGTAAGGAGAAGGGAGAGACATTAACTGGGGAAAAGAGAGAAGGGCGAGGGAGGGAGAAAGGGGAGGAGGGAGTGCAAAAGACAAAGGAGGAGAGAAGTCTGGAAGGGAGATGGACTGAATGAAGGAGGGAGAGGAGGGATAAAGGATTTCAGTAAGAGGCCTTCTGGGCAGGAAAGTTCAGGGCAGAGCACGCAACAGGTGACAAAGCCTGGCATTTGGGACACCGAGCATCCAGAAGCTGGATGTGCATGGGCAGGGCTGGAGTGACACAGAGGGAAAGGCACTAAGTAACCACTCAGGCATGAGGGCAAGCCCTGGACCCTTCCTGTGGGCCAGGAAGGGCTGTCCCAGCTCTGGGATAGGTGCATGGCAAACAGCACACATGGGCCATGCTCACTGGGGTGCCCAGGTGCTTATGTGTCCATGTGTATATCAGAGCTTGGGCTCAGAGCCTGGTGCCAGGAAACAACTCTTGGTTTATGCCTCTAAAAGGACAATAATTTCCATTTCAAAGGCCCATTCACCCTGGGAGTCGGATGAGCAAAAGTGCTCATCAACTCAGAGAGCTTCAGGATGCCTGAATGCCATATCTAGCATTTTATCTGGAAATAAACCAAAGTGAGGTGCTCTGGGCTTGGGTCAAGGTTCCAGCTATCTGACTGGTGCTGAGGGTGGGAGGAGGGGACACCATGGATTCCTAGGCTGTCTCCCAGCTTGCCTGGCACCTGCTGAATTGTGCATCCCTACAACTGGAACAGTTGACCACTGTGGCTGGGTGACCTCAAGGTCATCTCAGTTTGGGACGCTTCTGGGCTCATGGTTGGGGGCAGAAAGAAGAGGGGGAGGAGCTATCAGAGCCTGCTTGCAGGAAGACTTCCTAGCAGCCCCAGGGAGCCACCTCCCTAGGGTCTTACTGTTTCAGTAACTCCTGAGGCAAGATGAAGGCTCCTCAGCTTGTGCCTTCCAGGACCCCTATGGAGTTGGCCATGCACGGGCACCAGACCCCTCTTAGTCTGACCCTGCCTTGCCTTCACAGTCGAGGCCAACCTCTTGATATCAAGAGAGCTAGAGAAATGTGGCCTCCAAATCCTGTTGCCTTGAGCCTAGACTCAGCTTTTGAAAATCAAAAAGGTAAAAAGGTAAATTGTGAGCACAGAGTGGGAGGTGGAGAGAAGGAAAAGCCGGAGGGGTGGAGTGCAGGGAGGGGCTGGCCAGGCACACTTCAATTGGGGCATCTGGCAAGATGTTGTTTTTGTTTGTGAACTCTGCCTCAGGTGACAAACACAGACGGGGCCATGTTTCCCACACAAATACAGATGTGGCCATCTTCCCCCAAATTAGAGAACAAATTAAGTTCATGAAGGTAGGTACTACTGTAACATGGTCATAATAGTGTCCCTGTGCTTTCAAATTTTCAACAATCGCAGTGTAGAAAACAGTAATTCCAGTAACTGAGCAGATTTTAGTTACCAGTTGGGCAGTCAGGCCAAATTCCCACCAAGATGGACCTCCACACACAAGTGTGACTGCGCAGGGTCTATTTCAGTAATTTCCTCTGTGATATCAATAGAAAGGCCAAATGTGTCCTATCTCAGGCTGTGTGAGCCTTTGCCTGTAACAGCAAGCTCCCTAAAATCAGAAGGAACCACAGGCCAGAAAAGAGTCCGTATTCCTCAATTTTTGTTGGTCACTTCTCTCTAAGATGGCAGCCATCTTGTCTCCCTTCCACCGCAAGCACACACCTTAACCATCTCAAAATGAGTGTTTTTTTCCTTCTCCTTGAATTTGAAGTAATTTGATGATGAGAGTATGCAATGAGAGCGATGTTCTGAGACATCTAAGGCTAGGACCTGACACTTTGTAGCTGCACTGCTCTGCTGTCAGGAAGCCCAATAAGCCACACCAGGAGGTCCCTGAAGATGTGACCCCAAGCAAAAAGGAAGATCTTCTTCAGGACCATCAGTGACCTACTATGGAGATAGATCCCCCCACCAGCAGCTGCCCCCACCAACACCACGTGAACCAGAGAAAAACCACTCAGGGGACCTGACTTACAAATTCCTGACCCAAGAGTTGTGAGTTCTTCTGTGCCTCTGAGGACTGGGCTGCTTGTGTGCGCAACAGTTGGCCACATTCACAATCAGCCATCCCTGGGAAGGCAGCCTCAGTGTGTGTGAGCTCCTTCCAACAGCTCTCCTGTGGTACACCCAAGGGCCTTCCCAATTTCCACCTGGCTTCAATCTACTACATTTATTTACTTATTCCTAACTTTTTAGCCTGAAACTATTCCCCGGTTCTTGGCTTTATCAGACCCTGAGCTCCTCAGGCTGAGGTTCTGTCTTGATGGTATAGTGATCCCTCCAATTTGGGGTGTCTCTGTTGAGACCAAGAGAGGAGCTGTGACTTCTCTGAGGTCACACGGCAAATCAGAGACAGAGTAACTCACACGTGGAAAACTGGGTTGGCAAGAACCACCGCTCGCACGCCTATAATCCCAGCACTCGGGAGGCTGAGGCAGGAGTATCGGTGCGAGTTCGAGACCAGCCTTGGCTACAAAAGTGAGCTCAAGGCCAGCCTCAACTGCATAGCGAGACCCTGTCTCAAAAAGACCAAAAAAAGAACCACCACTAGCAGGATCAGACATGAAGTCCAAACGTGAAGGCACTTCTTGGCTGGAAACAGACAGCGTTGGGACATCTGACTCCATGTGGAAGGTGGCCAGTGTGGCCTGGCGAGGAATCATGCCGGGGTGGGGGTCTAGGCCACAGTGCTGCATGTGCACTTCCTTGATGTTGTAACCCCTCTTTTTAGCCCTCTGCTGCTCATCACGAAAATGAACACATCCAGCTAACTGAGGGGTCCCAGTCTTGTCTGTGCAGTAAGATCATATCAGACTCACCTATGCCTCCCCTTCAACAGGGGATTCTGATGTAATTCACTCAAATCAAGGCCTAAACTGCACTGATTTTTAATTTTTTTAAATCTTTTATATGCTCCCCCTCAATTACATCTTTCATGCCATCTGACCAATAGGATGTACCCATCCTCTGACTCAAGGAGAAAATATTCCAGCATCCCAGATACTGCTTCCACACCCCAGACCCTCCTGCCAAGCACATGCCGGGCCACAGCTGAAGAGGCTACTCTGCACGTCCTGTGAAGGGGATCGTGCATCTCCTCCCATCCAGCAGTGCAGCCCGATGCACTCTGAGATCCACCCCTATGTTCCATGTGGCCATGGATGGCTCCATAACAATGTAGCATTCTGCACTCAGAACATATCACAGTGTGCCAACTCTATTGTTGGTGGGCATGTGGATATATTTGGTAAGAATAAGGATGTGTGCTGTGCAAACACATGCTAGTACACATTTCTTGGTGAATATTTGTACCAATTTATGTGCAGCATACCTTTAGGCTAGGAATTACCAAGAGCACTCAACTGTACATTCAGCTTTTTTTTTTTTTTTTTTTTTTTTTTGAGACAGGATCTCACTGTGCAATTCAGGCTGGCTTTGAGCTCACTTTTTTAGCCCAGGCTGGTCTCGAACTCTCACCGATCCTCCTGCCTCAGACTCCAGAGTGCTGGGATTACAGGCGTGAGCCACCACGCCCGGCTTTGTACATTCAGCTTTAACAAAGCTGTCAGTTTCCCAGAGTTGCACCAATTGGTACTTCCACCGTTACTGAGTTCTGCAGTCTCCTTCCAGAAGTGGCTTCTACATTCTTCTTGTCTTATACAAAGAATGAACAGAACAAGCCTAAAAGGTTGTAAGATTTTATGTTTATTACCGGTGGAAAGAAAAACATACTTGAATGAGCTTGGGCCAGGCACTCTATAGCATGGGAACGGGCTGTCAAGGAAGAAGGAACACAGTAGCACCAAGCTCAGTGGCAGCTGTCCTGTTGGGGCCCTCACTTCTCAGGAAGATCTGGAGACAGCACTCTCTGATTGGCTCCACGTGCAAGACTTTGGGAACTGTTCTGCGAATGAATACTGGAACTCTGTAATTACTAGGTCACAACCACTTCCCAGCCAGCTTGTCATGCCTGGGTCCCTTGCTTCACCATCAGCCAGGAACAAGAGTTCCAGTTGCTCCACATTCTCTCCAGAACTTGATAGTTCCCGTCTTTTTTTTTTTTTTTTTTTTTCCATATTGTCTCTTCTGGTGGGCATCAGTGGTCTCCTGCTGCAGTTTTCATTTTCATGGTGTCCTGATGACGTAGAGTGAGCACCTCAGAAGTCCTTGACTCAGTTATTCCCAGCCCCCAACTTCGCATAACCCTTAATATTCATCCAGAGAGGATCTAATGAGGACAGGAGAAAGTGAGGTGGATGCAGAGAAAGAAACCGTACAACTGGTTGACTTACAGAGAGCAGGAAAAGGGCTCAGCCCGACAGAAACTCACATAGGGGACCCACACAATGACTCAAAGAATTCTGTCCTGATCCCAGTAGAGCCTGCCCTCCCTCCCTCTGTATCCCTTATCGGGCTTTATCGTCTCCACAGTACTCATCACTCCCTTTCCTGTTATTCACTTAGTTGACTTTTTTTTTTTTTTTTTTTTTTTTTGAGACAGGGTCTTGCTATGCAGTTGAGGCTGATCTTGAGCTCACTTTTGTAGCCCAGGCTGGTCTCGTACTCGCACTAATCCTCCTGCCTCAGCCTCCCAAGTGTTGGGATTACAGGCGTGCGCCACAACACCTGGCTTTTTTTTTGATTGCCTGTTTTTCCTAAGTATAGAGTAGCCCTTGTCTGCACAGATACACACATGCAAACACACACACACACACACACAGAGTCCCTTCTACACTTTCTCCCAGGTTAATGTATTCATTATAATCTGAGTCCCCATGAATTGAGGTGTGAATGTGTTGGGGAGGCCATTCCAAGAGAACTGCACCAGCAGTGTTCAGAGGACTAAGGCACAGCACATTTTCCCTGCACAGAGGAAGGAGGGAACCAGGGCGGAGCTAGGCCCAGAGTTAGCACCAAGTCCTGGGATGCCACTGACCCAGAGATGGAATATCAGCCGCTAAATTAAGCATCCCTGAGGTCCTGGGTGTCCTGATTCCCCAGCCCTGGCTGGCTCTCTATCTCAGTTTATTTGGGTTTCAGATAAACAAACAGAAGAGGGACAGATCCAATTCTTGCCCTGGGCAGTGTTTTGGGAAGAGAACTTAGCAACACCCCAAGTCCTAGGAAGAGGAGGAAGCCTGTAGGGAGGGGAGAGAGGAGGAGCAAGGGACAAATCTGGGCAAAATTCCCTCTTGTCTTCCAGATGCATCATCCCACTGGAACACTGCAGGAAACCCCTTCTAGAAAACTGGGGACCCCCAAGGGCCAAGGCCAACTCCAGTGAGAGAAGGTAGTCTCGTCATTCACAGGAGGAAAGTGACACTATGACTGATCCCTGGCAGGAGAGAAGGCCAGGTGCCTCCCAGGCTCTCCACGCTCAGATGAGGGGAGGCACCCTCAGGATGACCATCTATCACCACGTAGTGGGTCCTAGGCCTATGGAAGGGCTCATAAGCCTTCTGGGGTGCCTCCCACTGTGCACCTCACCCCAGCCTGCCTGACCCAGGTGTTGTCTCCAACATGGCATATTCATGCAAGAGGTGAACCAGTGGGACTGGATGAGTGTTTGCATCAAAATGAGCAGATCTGGGGAGCAAATGCCATGGCGGAGCACCAGGCTTTCTGCAGCCACTGGAGCCTTGCTGGGTCATGACTGGCACCTCAGACAAGAGAGAAGGGGACAGACCAGCAAAACAGCAAATATAAGCAAAGCTATGGCCACAGCGGGAGGCATAGCTCTTGCTCTAAACGCCATTGCTCTCCCATGCCAATGCTCCCTGATCGGGAGCCTGGCTCACTAAGGCCCTGCCCCTGCCCAGGCCAGCCCCAGTGAAGAGCTGTCCACAGAAACGTCCATCCTGTAAACCCAAGCTCCTGCTGTGAGCTTCCACTCTATCCAAAGAGGGGCTTACCACAAAGGGCAGCCCAGCAGGCTTTGTCCTTGCCTGGGGTGAAGGACGGGTTTGCTTGGCTCACTCTTGGCAGGTAGAAGCTTCCTTGATGTGAATGCTGCCCACACACAACCCAGTGTCCAGCCTGTGCCCCAGAGTTGGATGACCCCAGCATATTCCTCACTTTCTAGGAGCCCTGACTTCAGCCTTTGAGTCTCTGAGTTCACTTTCACCCTCGGAGAGTTGGGGGCTAAAGATTGCCATGGGCATTCAGGCACCAGGTAATTCAGGGGAACCCCTGAAATCAAGGGCCTAGAAGTCCACACTCATGAATCAGGCTTCTTCCCTTAGAGGTCAGCTAGGGAAGGGGCAGTCACCTCCCATGGACCTTGGGGTACATGGCGCCAGAAGCTGCAGGCCAAATTGCTTGGCCTCCACCAGCTCCTCCAGGCTGGGAACCTCAGAGCAAAATGGAACCCTGAGTGGCCTGAAAGTCCAAGCTAGCTACTGGAAACAGGGCTTCCATGAACACCCGTGTACTCTTGACAGAGCTAAGAGTTTTCTGTCCCCTCCAGTTGGAAGCCAAGGCCCCCACAGGACCACACTGTCCTGGACCTGCCTTTTTTGATGGCATCAGCCACATCCACACTGGACACCATGCATCCTGCTGCACACAATGGCCCCTGGCTATCCAGGCAGCCCTGGAATCCCTGGAGAAAGGCATCACCATGCTGATGTTACCAGTGAGTGGCTGGGGTCCTCATGGGACCTGCCTGCCCCAGGATGGCAACATCCTCACGCCAGGACACAACCCAAGTCCTCCAATGACTGAGGGGCACAGCAGCAAAAACTACCAGAACTGGAAGGACCTTGCTTCTTGGCACCTATGTCCCTTCCCAAGGATGGGGAAACTGAGTCAAGGGCTAGGGGAAGCCTCCAGCCATCCCAACAGGGCTGTTCCATCTTCACACCTCCCACACTCAGGTGGATTTAGGGATAGATAATCACATCACTCCATGCACTATAAAACCCATGCTGGACAAAGGGGACAAGCTGAGGGGTAGCAAGACAGCCATAGGCTGGACACCAGCGGGCAAATGCTGCTGCCCTGGGAGCCCCAGGATAGCTGTAGCTCACAATAGACATGAACCTCAGAGCCGTGAGCAGCTGGAAACCAGCCCAGGCACAGGGCCAGAACCTCCTGCTTTCGTTTCCACCCACGGGAGGTCAGGCTAGAGGCCGCGCCCAGTGCAGAATCTCTAGTAAAGTGACACTCTGATCTCCCCGTAGAGCCCAGAGGGTAGTAGGAGTGATCCCCAGACCAGCCATCTTCTAGCTATGTACCTTGTTCTATTCAATCTCTCTGTGTCTATGCACGTTTACATATCTGTATCTGCACTGTACATTGTGTGTACATATGTGATGTATATGCATACAAATAGTTTGCTTATTTTACGAAAAAATAAAATTTCATGACAACAGGGGAAAACAATAGTTAATACCCTGCATATCATTATCTTCAAAGTAGTTACTCAGAAGGTAAAACACAGATAAAAATGATTCTCTCGTACAACTATATTACATATTTGTTTTACTGCATTGTATAATATACAATTCTTACAGATGTAGAAATAAAGAAATGTATTTATGGGGGCTGAGGGATGGGGGCGTAGGTGCTGGGCAGAAGCTCTGCCTAGTGCAGAGGAGGGGGAAGGGAAGCACCTCTCCATGCCCTGAGGGTGGTTGCTGCTAGCAGGACAGGTGTTGGAGTTTCCAGTGTGGTGTGACTCTCACACAGGGGCTCACTGGCTGCCTTGCCAGTGTCACCAAGGAAACAGCTCTGGCTAAAGCAACATGAAGGCCCAGCCACAGGGGGCAGGAAGGTGGGAATCTCTCTTAAATGGGCCAGGGGGCCTCACCAGGTCCCAGCACTGGGGGGTGTCCTGCCACTGCTGCAGATGGTGCTAGACACACATGCACACATAACCAAGGCTGTCGCGCCATCACGCCTGCCTCACACTGCTGACGGTCCTCAGAGTGGCAGGCCCAGAGGAGAAGCGAGCATCTCCTCCCGGGAGAGCAGGCAGAGGCTCTTAGAAGGAACATTTGCTTGTCTCTTGCGTTCTAAAAATAACATTGCCCACTTCTTTCTCTGTGCATGAGGGGTGCCATAAAATGACGACCCCATGGGCAGGAGAGGCCATGGGCAGGAGAGGCCATACATAGCACAGTGTGAAGGCTTGGCCTGGACCAGAATGCTGGGTTTACCTTCTAGACGGTTCTCCTGAGGCAAACCTTTCCCGTCTGGAGCCCTGAGAAATGCAGGCTGGGCTGCAGTTTTGTTAAGAATGTAGAGCAAGCTGGGAATGGTGGAACACAGCTGCCATCCTGCTCTGTGGGAGGTTGTGGTGGGAGGATCACAAGTTCCAGGCTCACCTGGGAAATTTAGCAGATTATCTCAAATTAAAACAATAAAAAAGGCTAAGGATCTAGCTCAGTGTGAAGGCCCTGGGTTCATTCCCTGCTATTGCAAAACACTAGCCCACCTGAATGGGTTTTTTGTTTTGTTTTGTTTTGTTTTTTCAATGATTTTTTTAAAGAATTTTTTTTCTTGTTTCAGAACTTTTGTTTGTTTGTTTATTTATTTATTTTTATGGCCTGCTCAGCCTGCCCTGAGGGCAGGGCTGGCGCAGCATGTGGTGCCAGGGATTGAACCACGGTCCCTGCAGCCACCCAAGCTTTCCTAAGCAGGCACTTTAGATCATTGAGCCATCCTGCCGGGCCCCCCACCTGAATGTTTACAGAACACAGAAACAAGAAGTGGGGAAATTATTTTGAAAGATAATGATTTTGTGAATCTGCATGCCCAAACTATGTCATACATAATTTCAAAATAACCACTTGCTGGGCAAAAGGTCAGTCAGTGTTTTCTTTTTTTTTTTTGTCTTTTTTTGAGACAGGGTCTTGCTATGCAGTTGAGGCTGGCCTTGAGCTCACTTTTGTAGCCCAGGCTGGTCTCGAACTCACACCAATCCTCCTGCCTCAGCCTCCCAAGTGCTGGGATTACAGGCGTGAGCCACCACGCCCGGCAGTCAGTGTTTTCTTTACCATTTCATGCATGTAGACATACTTATGCCTTTTGTGCTCCCCTTCAGCCTCCACACACCCCAGGGAGGCCCTAGGAAGATCAAGGACGCCATGGCCATTGGCACTTCATGTCCAAGGAGAGGGAGGCAGAGACTCAAACACATGTTTCCATGTTGGCTTAATACATGCAGAATCCAGAGTTTTAAAGTAACTCTTCTACTCAGGAAGCTGAGGCAGGAGGACTAGAAGTTCAGAGCCAGCCTGGACAACTTTGTGAGATTCTGTTTCAAAATTTTTAAAAATGATAAAAAAAAAAAAAAAAAAAAAAAAGGGCTGGGGATGTAGCTCAGTGGTAGACTTCCCCTGGTTCAGTGACCTGTATCATACACACACACACACACACACACACACACACACACGCGCGCACACACACACACTTTTCTCTCTTCTTTCCTTCTTACCTTTCCTCCCTTACTCCCCAATTTTCACTGAAGTCAGCCAGGTCTGTCCAAACTGCACTGTCATAGTTCCTGGCTTGGCCTCCGTAGAGCATGTGACCCAGGCAAAAAAGCCCTGGCCTGCTAATGGCCAGGTCAGGCTCAGTGGCAAGTGCCCTGCTATCCAACTGGACTTTGGGGTGAGGGCAGACTTCATAACAAACCAGGGCCTCCTCTGGGGTCTTCCAGCTGGCTTTCCCATCTTCACTTGACCCAGGGCTTCTGACACTATACTTAAGGTCGCTCCTACCCCAATAGGATGAAGGGTCTGTGAGCTACAGGCCCTGAGATACTCTCCTGGGGGGAGGGGCAGGAACACCAGAAAGAGTGGGAGAGTTGGGGAGGGGAAGCAGGGTTGGAGCCTTCTGACAGTAAGGTGCAGGTGCCCTGTCTTGGCAGATGGCCCTTGTCTAGGACACAGATGCAAGCATTGGCCCTGCAGTGTGCAGCTCTAGGAACCTCCAGGAGTGGGTGGGGGCAGTGTGCAGGGGACAGGGATAGAAGGGCAAACCCCAGGACTCCACTGCATCTTGGAGTGGGCAGTGGGGTATTGGGATCTTCTTTTTTTTTTTGTTTTTTGTTTTTTGTTTTTTTTTTTGTTTGTTTGTTTGTTTTGGGATCTTCTAAGATAAGAGGAGTCAGAAAAGTTGGTGAGGGGCCCGGCGGGATGGCTCAGTGGTCTAAAGCACCTGCTTGGGAAAGCTTGGCCGGCTTCAGGGACCGTAGTTCGATCCCTGGCACCACATGCTGTGTCAGCCCTGCCCTCGGGGCAGGCTGAGCTGGCCATAAAAATGAGTGAATAAACAAACAAAGGTT
>PVJA010002859.1:47359-101797 GCA_004027025.1 Myocastor coypus | reverse complement strand
GGAGGAGGAGGAGGAGGAGGAGGAGGAAAGATGCCGGCAATGAAGGTTAAGAGCAGTCTCAGTTCCTTGAGAAGAAGGGTACTGTACGCGATCAGAGAAACTTCTCTAGTAACATACTATAGAAATGATCACTGGAAGAATAACCTTTTCCTTGAGAAGAGGGAATCAAAATAAATGTTTCACATTCCCGAAGCATACCAATGCCATGAAATAGAAGAAGATAAAGCAAGATTTTCAGAGTTTATTTGTCAGGTCCTTGGGCTGAGAATGTTGATTCCTTTGAATTTGACTCTTTTACTGTTACTCTTTCTGCCAGGGTGAGGTCCCAGTGACTCATATCCAGTAGCAACCTCTCTCTCTTCCTTCTTTGTCCTCCCATTTCCTTTCCTTTCCCAAGAGGGAGGATCTCACTGTGTCACCAACACTGCACTTGAGCTCTCAAGTGCAAGGGATCACCCTGCTTCAATCCCATAGTTCCCAGAGATTGTAGGGGTATACACAGCATGAAGATTCTCTCTTGTCTCTTGAATGGCCCTCTGTTGGTTCTTTACTTGGTGGGGAAAATATCAACAAAAACTTCTCTTGGAATTGTTCACAGACATCTAATAGATGTATTATGCTTTGAATTTGCAGCTATCCTTCACTTTGATAAATTCAAAACGTTTTGTGTATATAAACTAGTTCATCTGAAAACAGAAGAAAATAGAAATTACGGTCACACTTTCCATTTCAAAAATGGGTAAATAAAGGAATATTCATGATATGGAGTGTGAAAATAAGCGTTGCTTTATATGTATTAGATTGAATAGGGAACCAATTAGCAATAACACATACATGGCAGTAATAAACTGAAGGATTTGGGGAAACACTAGGTTGTACCTTGAAAAAAAAAAAAAGTCTATTCACTTGGCCCCAGAGCCTTTCTGAGTGCTAACTTGGAGCAGATAATATTTGGATCACTGACAGTATATTTGTGAGTTAAAATAGGCAACACTGATCCTAATGGGACAATCATTCTAGTAGAAGATGAGAGAAACATGTGATAACTTATGTAGAGAAATGTTAGGGACTGTGGGATGAAGAACAGCTACCAGGGAAAAGGACAGCTGTCACCTTTGGTTTAGTAGCAGAGGATGGGCTCTCAGCTGCTTGCCTTTGGCCTGAAAGCTGACTGCTAAGAAGGATCCCTCCGAGGAAAGATCAGATGGAAGAGGAAAGAGCAAATACAGATATTGGGACACAAAGGTATTTATCTGTGAGAACAAAGGAAACCTTAGTGTCTGCAGTGCGGTGAATGAAGGGAAGGAATTCCAGGGTGGCATGGTCATGATCTTACCCTCCGGGGCCATGATCTTATTCTTAGGCAACTGGAATCCCCTGGAAAAGCGTAAGTAGAATGGAAGACAGTCTTACCTATGTTTCTTTTCTAAAAAGACAAGCCTCCTTAAAGATCCATTTATCCAGTAGTATTAAATACATGTATACTATGTACTACCAGTATGCCATGTCCCAGCTATTCAGAGATGAGGAACAGAGGTTTTTGCCATTGCTTTTTACCTTTACCTTTATTTGTTACAGAGAAGTAGTCGTAAAGACTGTGACAAAAAATACAGTTTGATGAAACACGGAATGACAGAATGGGGTGTTGTAGACTTTGCAGGGTTGGAGATTGGTAGAGTGGCTTCTTTTAAACTCCTGATGCTCAGGAAATTCTTCCTTCCCAGGTGATGGGGAGATTGCTCTATGACACAAATGTCTGTCTGGCAAGTGCAAGGTTGTGAGTTCGAACCCAGTCCTGAAAAAAAAAAAAAAAAGTTCCTCAGGCATGGTGGCACATGCCTGTAATCCCAGAACTTGGCAGAGTGAGGCAGGAGGATCAGTGTGAGTTCGAGATCAGCCTGGGCTACAAAAGTGAGCTTAAGGCCAGCCTGAATTGCAAAGCAGGACCCTGTCTCAAAAAAAAAAAAAAAAATCTTCCTTCATTTTCTGCTTCCGCTTCCATCTATTGATGTTTATTCTGTTGTCCTCATATGTAATAATACACAGAAAGCTTTTTCTTAATTCCTAGCTCCAGAAAACATGTCAAACAGGGACTACTTATTTACTTTTTTTTATTCCTAGAGTTGCTTATTACCTAAAAATTCCTATATATGTTCCATGTATATCTTAGACTTCTGATGCCCTAAGATTTTCCACATTTGTTCTATTTACTTACTAAACATATCTTAAGAAAATGCTTAAACAGTAATTCATTATGCTCTGGGCTTATATCTAGAGACTGTGATTCCCAAAGCTTCTCTTTATTTGTTCTATTTATTTACTTGTCTCATTTTTCTTGTTCCACTTTAGTTACATAAATGTATAGAAATTTATTCTGAAAATTAACACAGTTGTATTTTAGGCTGAATATAGCAGAAAAATCATTTTGTAATTGTTACATCTATTCATCCTGCCCGTTTCTCTTTTCTTCCTTCTTCCCTTAAATTAGAATACTAAATGCACATATTTTCTCTTTAGAAACAATCAAAAGGAAACATCTTCTAATAATTCTTCGTGTTTCTGTTAAGAAACAGCACAGTAATAAAAAGAAAATCCTTTCGACTACTCCCACGTCCATGTTTTTGGTAGAAACAATTGAAGTTGATCTGCTGAACAGATTCGTAAGTGCATGGCATGGTATTGTTAAGTTTAGGCCCTTTGCTACATAGGTGATCTCTAGAACTTATTTGTCCTCAGTATCTGACATTTCATACCTGTTCATAAGTAACCGGAGAGACTTTTCAAAGAAGAGTTCCTAAGCTGTGGCTTTCATAGCTCTGAATTGTAACACTCCATTTCCTTGCTACCTTGGGATTACATTCCATTAAAGAAGAAATTCTTATATATGATAGGAAATTAATAGTGAGGAAAGGGGTTTTGCGCATCCCCAGGGACTCAGAGGGAACAATGTGAGTCTGCTGCTTCCTGCTGTTACTTTTGACTTTTTAGGATACAAAGAGGTTATAGCTGGCTGCTATTTCAGTGTAGCCAAAGGAGTATTTTTAAAAGGATGGTTTTATTAGTGGGATTTCCTAGAAGCCAAGCTATATGCCGAAAGTATCCTCAAGGATATAGCCTTAAAGGGTATTTCTGCCATGTGTGTTAAACTATTTATAGCAAAAATATGGCTTTTTAGAGTGCTCATGCTTCTCAAACATGACTTTTGCAACAAAAAAGTAACAGGAGTGTGTCAAGAAAGAAAAGGACTTTTAATAAAAGAGTTGCAATGGTTAATTTAGACAGACATAACACCCGTGCAACTCCTTTTCTCGCACTTTTTCCTGAGCGTCTTCCATTCCATTCATGTTAGTCTTCTCAGTGTTCTTCGTGCCAGCCACGCACACTGACCTCACTCCCTTCTTCCACTGCCTTGGACTCCTTTCCTTCTCTTTTCCCCCAGAGAGCACGTGATGTTCCTCCTTTGTGCTCTGCCACTATGGTGATTGCCCTGCCAGGCCTGCCTCCCCGACCCCATCCCATTGGAACATCCATCTCCACCTGCTAGTTTTTAAATCTTTGATTCACCAATTCATTGATTTGGTTCAGGGTCATGCTCTATGGCTCAGACTCATAGGGATCCTCCTGTCTCAGCCTCCCCAGCACTGGGACTGTAGGCATGCATCACCATGTCCAGTTTCCATGGCCAGAACAGAGTGCCCTCGGTTCCAGGGCCCACATGGCATACAGTACCGAGAATAAACCGAGGTCCTTGTGCTTGCCAGGCAGGCGCTTAGGCTTCCCATCTATCTACCCAGCCCACCAGTTGCTATTGTCAGCTCAGTTTATTAGTTCTTAAATATCTCAGCCATTCATTATGTACCTATGAATTCTCTTAATCTTTGGCATCATTGTTAAAATACCACCTCCTTGTAAGAAGGGCTTTGTTGATTTCTTTCCAGCTCCCAGAAAAGCGCTAAACATTTAATAAAACTTTAATGAATATTTGTGACTATATTCATTAATTTACTATCTACATATCATCACTGACCAGAGGACCCAGTGTCGGTGTAGTCCTACACTAAAGGATTCTCTTATTTAAAGTGAATATATATATATATATATATATATATATATATATATATATATATATATTTTTTTTTTTTTTTAATGTGGCTGGCTCAGCCCACCCTGGGGACAGGGATGGCACAGGATGTGTTGCCAGGGATCTAACAGCAGTCCTTGTGCACTTGCCTAAGCTTGCCTAAAGAGGCGCTTTAGACTCTGAGCTATCTCATTGGCCCTTAAAGTAAATCTAAATAGTATATGATCTTTCTTCAAGAGTAGCATGTCTGTATATATGCATACGCATTCCTGCATTCACATACATATTCAGGCACACATATACATGCATGCTATGGTATGCACATGAGCATGCCTCTGATTAAATGAGTGAGTGTGGGGCCGTCAAGATAGCTCAGTGATGTGAGCACCTGCTTAAGCTTAGGCAAGCACAGGGGCCAGGGTTTGATGCCAGGACCACATGCCATGCCAGCCAGAGCTAGCCAAGCTGGCCACCAAGACCCAGAGTGGTGGTGCATGCCTGTAATCCCAGTGCTGGGGAGGCTGAAAGCAGGTGGATCAGTAAGAGTCCAAGCTGCTTAGTGAGACTTTGTACCAGATGCGTTTAAAATAATAATAATAAATACAAATAAAATAATAAAACAAACAAATAAGCGGGTTTGTGGTTTGGAGATCTGGATCCAAGGCTTCCCAGTACAGAACCTGGGATTGACAAAACAGAAAGGCATGGAGCAGCAGGTCTGCCCACGGCGCCTGCTTTTCCAAGGATACAGTTGTTCTTGAGCAGTCACAGTCAGTACATCAAAGTAAGCACTTTATTGAGTAGGGTGAAAGGAGCTGTTGGCGAGACTGTAAATTCTCTCTCAGAACAAATGATAACTGAATCCAGGTGCCTTTTGTCCTGGAGGGGTACAGGGGCATAAATTCTCTGAAAGTATCTGTCTCAGGGAATTGCTTCGCGTTCGTCATTCCCTCCTCTGCATCATTCATGAATGTCATAAGAGTCTAAAGAACTGGTACTTCCTTGTGAGGGTGATTAAACAGCCATTGTGCTGGTCCTCTCTGCCACGCAGTGCTTTTAAAGGCATCCCACTTAGACTAGGACAAGCCTCTTCTGCTCCTTCTGGTTTCTGGCCTCCAGAGATCCTGAGAAGAGGAAGGATCACCACCTGTTGCATTTCTGCCTTACACTCCTGGGGCCTGGACAGATCTGAATGGCCTTTCAGGGTTCTTTTTCCCTCATTGTGGAAACCCTGGGATTTGCAACCAGCAGACAAATACCTCAAAGCTCAAAGCACATCTTATTCAGGGGAGGACAGACATTCCTGTTTTAGTTTAGATTTTTCAACGGGTAACCTATATATTCAGATATTTTTTTTCTTTGTTTTCATTCCTTTGTCATCTAAGAATAATCAATCAGAAGAGGGATCCATTATATATGATGGACTACTTTATGTTTCAAATATAAGGCTTCAAATCATATTATATCTAATAAGGTACATACATGCAGAGTATGTTCTGAAGTAAGAGTTTAAATATCATCATAGAGACCCACTTCTCACGTTATATGTATTCTCCTCTTCCTACTCTTCTTCTCCCTTGAAAATATATCCATAGTCACTTTTGCTACCAAACCCATGTTAAGGAATAAAGTATAAATGGGTAAGTTAAAATTGGTCGACTCATGTATATGTGCAACGAAAACCAGTCCAACTCATAGAATTAGACAGTATAAAGGTAGATGGCAGAGGCTGAATTCAGGTTGGAGGATAGGGCACAGGGGAGATGCCAGTCAAAGGGTGAAATATTTGAGTTGGACAGGAAGTCTACACCTTTTGGATTTACTGAAGAGCATATCGAATAATAATGTGTTGTATCCTTCAGGGACTAAGAAAACCTTGACCCCAAATTGAAAAGTTTTTACTACAAAACTAAGTATGCACATTGACTGACCTGTGAATTGATTTGGTGAAATCATCTTGCATGGTTTCATGTACCATCACATCACCTTGTATGACATACTTGTATAGATAATTTTATGCATTGGAAGTAAAATATGCAGACTGGGGAGATAGCTCAATGGTCTAAGTGCCTGTCTAGCAAGCATAAGGACCTAGTGTTGATCTCTAGTACCACATGCTGTGCCTGATACCGAAACCGGATGTGCTCAAGCATGTCTGTAATTGCGGTACTGAGGAGGCTGAGACAGGACGATCACTATGAGTCTGAGCTACATAGTAAGACCCTGTACTAAATGAGTAAGTAAAATATTAAAAATATTTAAAAAGAATTTAAAAGTATATTTAAACATGGAAGGAAAATTTAAATGCGAAGTGCTTTTTTTTTTTTGTCTTTTTGAGGCAGAGTCTCGCAATGCAGTTCAGGCTGGCATTGGGCTCACTTTTGTAGCCCAGGCTGGTCTCAAAGTCACACCAATCCTCCTCCCTCAGCCTCCCAAGTGCTGGGATTACAGGCGTGCACCACCACTCCCGGGCAAAGTTTTCTTAAACGTCCACTCTGGAGGCAGTCAAAGCATGCGCTGTTTCAAGTACTCGGGCTGGGCTCAGGAGAGAGGAGCTCCGATTCCATTGACAGTTATTTGCTGTAACCTCAGGCAGACTCTGGAGCCTTTCCTGGCCTGAGAGTTTGCATGTATAATTGAGGATATGAATGCTGGCTATAGCATTCTCTTCCCATCCTCATGACACTAGGTTTTATTTGCTAGTGTGTGCATCAGTTCATGGGAGCAGAAAGAGCTGATGCCACCAAAACCTACAAAGAGCCCATGATTACTCACTTGATCCTGCTGTAATCATGTGGCAGGTGGACTGGTAGTGACATCCATAACTACTCATGATGGAGGACTGTGAATATAATTGCATGATCTATGACTGATTTCCTCACCATATGTCATTGTGCCCATGCCGCTTGTGGGTTTCTCTCAAAAGTTTGTGAACTTAAGAAGAATGTTCTCTTTCAAGTAAAACTTGGCACTTATTTTATAGAATAGACTTAAG
This sequence comes from Myocastor coypus, assembly GCA_004027025.1. Taxonomy (NCBI): domain Eukaryota; kingdom Metazoa; phylum Chordata; class Mammalia; order Rodentia; family Myocastoridae; genus Myocastor; species Myocastor coypus. Next base: position 94,721 of record PVJA010002859.1, on the reverse strand, counting down.
TCAGTAGAATGCAGAAAGTGAGTTGCTGGTTGTAACTAGTAAGAGAAGCAAACTCCTTCAGAGAACATGCCTTTACCTGGTAAGGCTGTCATTCCTGCCACAACTCTGGGTCACCCATAGCTCCAGTGCAGGGAGAGGCTTTGAGTTTCAGTTTATCTCCTGGAGAAACCCCTTTCCTCCTCCTTATCCATTTCTCTAGAAGTGGAGCCCCAACAAAAATGCAGGCTTGGCACCTTGCATTCCATTACTGAGTCATTCTTGCCACTGCTTTGAGAGAGATTAAAAAGAGCAAAACTGTTTTCCAAGTTTCTTGATCTGCAGGGTGTGAGCTGGAGTTGGAGGAAATAAGGACAGTGGCAAAAATAAAATAAAATAAAATAAACCTCTGAGAGTGATGTGTACGTGATCTCTGGAAAGCAGACCCTGTGTTTGGGTGGAGGCTTTGAATGCTAGGCCATTGCTTTGGAGAATCTTCTAGTACCTAATAAAATCTGCCACCTCTGAGGCACAATGGGAAGCAGAAGCTGAGGCTGAGAGATAAGGACAGGCAGGATGTGTGGCTGAATAAAGACCGTTCAATCTTCTTTTCTTAGGAGATGGACAAGTATCTCGTCATTCACAAATAGTGCCTACATCAGAAAGCAGCTTACAATCCAAGTGCATATGGCTGTGTTGGAATCTTCTCACATGACTGACTTCATCAGAAAACCTAATCTAACAGGGAGAAGCACTGTATTAATTTAAATATGGCAGGTGCTATCTAAGTTTATTGCAAGAGCTGAAGACCAATTATCTTGCATTTTTCCTTAGAATTGCATTTTCCAAAAAGAGACTGGTATGTATGAATATATCCATCATAACAAATCGTCAAGCTTTGATGGCAGTGACTGCTGTTTATTTGCAGCATGTCATATCTGTGCTGTTGAATCAATGCTAAACTCATCATATTAGAACTAAATTGAGGCTACGGAAATGCACTCCATGGATTTGCAGTATGGCTCTGGGAATAAAAGCGAAAGGCCAGGGCAGCTTGTTTTATCTGACTTTTCTTTATATAGGGTTCTAATTAGATATAGTTAAAGGTATTTTATGGGTGTCTGGTTATGTACTTCCCTCTTTAGTTTTATTATTTCAACCTAATTCTTGTGATTATAAAAACATGTTTTGGTTTGACTGGCTTGGGTTGGGTTGGGGTTGGCTACAGGATTTGAATCTCAGGCTTTCAGAGCTAATATCCCCAGAATTTATATTCTAAGACAAGGCCCTGCTAAATCACTAGCTTGTTTAGGCTCAAAGTTGAGATCCTCCTGCTTCAGGGTCTCAATGCACCAGGATTTTAGACTTGCACCAATGCGCCCACAGCCACTGAGATTTTCTTTAGTGATGTACAAATAATGCAGTCATTTTAATTTATTTAATTATTCTGCTGAGCCCTTATTCTGCTTTCTCTATCCATGAATTTACCTCTTTGTGGTATCTTAAGTGATTGTATTATGTAATATTCATCTTTTTTGCATCTGACTTATTTAATTTAACATGTCTTTCAGTTTGCAACATGTGTCTGAGTTTCTTTTTCTTAAATAATATTGCACTGAGTGTATAGGCCACATTCTTTCTTCTCTCAGATGACATTTGGGTCTCTCCTTTTTGGTGTGGGGAATGATGTCCTTATGAATACAGGTGGATAAACACTGGTGTGTGTGTGTGTGTGTGTGTGTGTGTGTGTGTGCTTCCTGTTCATTTGTATACATAGCTTGATGTAGAATTATTGGACCACTTGACTAATTTGTGTTTCACTTTTTGGAAACGGTTGTACTATTTTCTACAGTAGTTACAGCATTTCAGTTCTTACCAGCCGTATAAAATTTTCTAAATTCTCTGTATCTTTGACAACATTTGTCATTTTGTACTTATTGATAGTAATCATCTTAAAGAATATAAAATATTTCAGTGTGGTTTTGATTTCAGTTCCTTGTCAAGTAGTGGTGTTCAATGTTTGTTGCATGCGCTTATTGCCCATTCCCATATCTTCTTTGAAGAAAGACATACTCAGGATTTTTCATTTTTTTCTTTTATTTGTTTGTTTTTAACTTTTTGGACATATTGAGGATTTAAGCCAAAGCCCTGGCCTTGCTACACACAGGTCCTACTGCTGAGCTACACTCTCAGCTTTATCTGCTTTGTGAGTTTTTTCTTACTGATTTTGATTGTTGAGTTGTAGAGGTTCTATATGTATTTTTTTAGATATTAAACCTTTGCCAGATACATGAATGACTTGAAAATGTTTTCTCCCATTTCTCTCATTACCATCCCACTCAATTTGGTTAATGTCCATTTTCTCACAAAAGCTTTAAATTTTGAAATCCAATTTAGCTGTGTTTTATTTTTGTTGCCTATGTTTTGTTTTTGGTATCATATTCTAGAGATTATTGCTGGGGCAGTTTTTAGGTTAGTTCAGCGGTTAAAGCTCTTGCTTGCATGGGAATTCCTGTCAGGCACAGGGGACAGCAGTTCATTCCCCACCCCAACCATTAAGGAAGCCATAGCCCACTCCCCCCACAAAAAAAAAAAAAAATCTTCCAGAAATTATTGAAGAATTCAGCGTCATGGAACTATTCTACTATAGTCCCATCCCATCTGAGTGTTACATGCTTAGCTGGTATGTTTGTCTTTGGTCTGTTAAGTCAGTTTCAGTCTTTTGTGTATTCATATTCAATCTTCCTAGCACCATTCATCAAGATTTCCTTTTGAATGACCTTAGCACTGTTTTATTTCTTTCTTTTTTTTTTTTTTTTTTTTTTTTTTTTTTTTTTTTTTTTTTTTTTTTTTTTTTTTTTTTTTTTTTTTTTTTTTTTTTTTTTTTTTTTTTTTTTTTTTTTTTTGTTGTTGTTGTTTGTTTTGTTTTTGTACCAGGAATTGAAGTCAGTACCTTATGCTTGCCTGGCAGACACTGGTACTGCTGAGCTGTGTTACCATCTGGGCCTTACCATTTTTGTAAAAATCAATGGGTCATCTGTGGCAGGGTGACTAGTTATGAAATTTATGTCTTTATTTTATTTTGGATGGTCTTTGCACTTGTTCCTATTACTTTTTACATCTTCCAGTGAGTTATGTAGGACATGTATGTATACAGTCATGCATCTTTTAAGCATTATTTTCAGTATTTTATAGCTTATTCTATATTATTGATTCATTGTTTTAATGAAGACTTCCAAAACATATTGAAAAATATTATAATAATGATTACCTCAAGTTTCCTGATTTTAACAACAAAGGCTATATTGTATATTTGTTTTGAGTTCAGTAGGAACTACCATACATAGAATATTTTGTTTGATTTCTATTTTAATTAAAAGTTTTAAAGGAAGGGGCCCTGATTTTTTTCAACTACCTTTTAAACACCTGGATAAAATTATATTCTAATTCTGTTTTAACTAAGTGATATAATAAAATTTAAAAACACATGCCTTTATATTGAAATACACTACTCATATTTCTAGAGCAGTGTATGATTTCTTTCATGTATGATTGAATTGTTCATTCAGAAAATTGGGTCAGTGTCCATAGATGAAATTATCTAAGGTGTTTGTTTTCATTCTACAGACTTATTAGATGTTGTTCTTATGACTGTTGAATTTGTAGCCGACGTGAGGGAGGGTTTCATCCATTTGAACCACTGTAACAGAATGCTCTAAACTGAGTAGGTCATTAAGTGGTAGATATTTCTAACCTACAGTTCTGGATCTTGGGAAAGTCAAAACAAGAAAGATTCTGCTGCTGTGTAGTGAGGGATTATGCCATTGGAGATAGTGTCTCCTCCGTCAGCTTCACATGTTTCTTTCATAACCTCATTCTGGAAATGATCAAGTGTTCCTTAATTGATAAAACTATTATAAGTAAACCAAGTGTTCCAACTGAAAATGTATAAGAGTGACTTCATATGCTACTTTGTTTAGGTTAATTCCTGAGTTATCATGTCAGCCATCTCTTCCCTTAATCAGCTCTATTGTGCCTCCATGTAGCCTAGGCACTGAGAGCTACCAGGCTTCCTTTATAAACCAAGATTCCAGTAGATAGGAAAGATACCAGATTGACCTGGCTTCATCTAAATGCATTAACTATTAGAAATTGTGGGTAAGAAAAGCAAAGGCAACATTTTAAGATATGGACCACTGAACCAAATGCAGTACTAGAAACATCAGTTTTCCTCTCTGTGTCAGGCTTTCAGTCAGTGAGCAAGATTGTCTTTGCTCCTTCAGTCAGAGTGTATTTCTGACAAGGTCCTCCCTGTGGGGAGGTGGTGCCCCAGGAGCTGCGCTTCCTGGCTTCGCCATCAGAAAGGTACTGGTGGAGTGTTCTTCCTTGAGCATACTAGGAAACAAAAACCAAGAACTAATCAACACTGTACTTAGCCCAACTTGGATTAATTTACTACATTCCAGCAAATAAGTCTCCTGTGGAATCTTTGAAATCTTTAGCAATTTCCATTCAAATCAGGTCTTCTTTTTTTTTCTTGGGGGGGGATTGTAATTTCCACATGAAAGGGCTTAATGTTTCAGATAATGCTAGGAAGATAAAACAAAGCAAGGCCTCTAAAGGTATAAAAACTTTGGGGAGTCTTTATACTTTGAGTTGCTCATCAAAAAGTATAATGCTGAACAACTGGCTAGAGTTCTATATTGCATGCATGCTAATTATTTTGATCTTTACTATGATTCCTTAATATTATTATTAGGAAGGGGAAGTATTGTTAGCTTTTTAGTCATGGGAAACTGAAGCATAATGAGGATAAATAATTGTCATTGTGGAGCTTGGGCAAAATAGTTGGTATGCCTTTCTTTTTCCTAATAATGACATGGTTCTATGACTAAGAAATATCTTCCTCCTCTACTCAAGAGTTGTTGACCTTCAAAACTGATTTTTTCCAGAAAGGTCATGTTTTATAATATAGAGTTGCAAATGCCCCAAAGCCATAGGTGTGTAGCCCCGGCCTTGAAAATGTGGCATCCATAAGAAGTAGGCATTTAAATCAAAGCAGTAGAAATAACTACATTCCATCTCTAATTCTTTGACAGAGAATATGTAGTACTTAGAAATCCCTTGATTGCTTTTATTAGAGAAAGTATCTCAAAGCTGTAGTAAAGAAAAAAAGAAAAGAAGGCAGGTGCATGTGCTATGAACTTCTGCTTTCTTCTAACCAAGTCCCAGGAGATGCCATCAGAAGGAATGCATTTAGAGAAAAACAATGCTACAGAAAAGACTGATGAGTAATTATTAAATTTCTTTTCACTCCCTTACATTTTGCCTAAGGACAAATGCATAGATGACCTTTGTGCTTAGCCAGTGCTCTATAAAATGAAATAGCATTGTTATTCTTAAATGCATCCCATTGCTTTTCTACTATGTATCCCTCTGAAGTACAATCTGAGATATATTCATTTCTTTCCTATGAAAAACAATTTGCTGGATGATTTAGGAACTGAGGGGTAACATAAAACAATTTGGCTCAAAATGAGTGTGATTTTCTTATCTGAGCCTGCCAAATACTCGCTGAAGAAAAATCATTCAAATGTCATTGTGGGTAGGTTTCTTTTACAAATTGCAATCTGTGCTCCTTTTCATCATGAGGGATGTTGTGTCCCCTAATTGATGAGTATTTATAAAATATTTCCACACTGCAATGAAATGGCAAAAAGCTGAGCTAGATGAATGCTGAGTGTAGTTTCTTATTTCTTTATTCTTATTCTATTTCATGACTGAGTGGCAGGGTGAAGACATATAAATATAGGTGAGCCAAGTTTCTCTGATTAGTTCAACAGCATTTGTTTTCTGAGCGCTCTCTGTGTTGATAGATGATAGACGAATCAAACAACTCTGTCTTGTAGGAACTCACTGTGTAGAAGAGTTCTAGATTTGCATTTTCTTTGGAAGTAAAACTTAATATTCATTTTATTAAACTTGAATACTGTGGGATTGCCTAGGACTTGTTGCTTTTTGCTATGTAAACAACGAACATGGTTATGGGGCTTACTGTTATGAGTTCTCAATGTTATTGACCATTTGACTTTGGCCACAAGTTAGAAAACCATTAACCTTGTCATCAGCAACCCCACCCCTTCATTGATCCACAGATAAAATGAGGAAGTAAAGCTATCAGGGCAATAGTTTTTCAACATGAAAATAGTGTAGATTGCTGTTTTTGACATACTTGGATTATGGTTCTGATTCTACTAGAGTTTTGGAAGCATAATTGTAACGTTTTTTAGCTTATTTTATAGTTTCCCTCATTTTTAAAACTGAGCTAGTAATAGTTATAGGATTCACTGTGTCTCCTCAGATTTATGCATTGACATCCCTCAGTATGTCTTCAGACTGGTTCTAGGAACACCTGCAAAATATAATATCTTCAGATGCCTTAGAAACTTACATGAAATGATGTAGTATTTGCAGGCAACCTATGAATATCCTCATGCATACTTTGAATCATCACCAGATTATTTACAATACCTACTACAACAAAAACACTTTGTTATAGTGATGGCCAGGAAAACAGGCTGTAGGTGTTCAGTACAGGTACAATTGATTTGTTACGAGTACATTTGATATGCTATTGGTTAAATCTGTGGATACAGATCACCATGGGTAATTAGAGCAAAACTTAGTGTTAAGAATGTGCCTATTTGGGGGAAAAGCTCTGAAGAAAGAATTATACTAAAACAGGGTGCTTATAGTAGGCTCTAATCCCTGGGAGCCTACTAAGAAGAAGAATAGGTAATGAATCCCAGGTGGTAACAAAAGGAGAAAATGGCTACCCACAGGTCTGAAGTAAGCAACCCAGTTTTCACCCTGATCTTTGACTTCTAACCACCAGAGCTGTACATTTCTGCTGTTTAAGCCTCCCCGGAAGGCTGTGGTGAACCTTTATGGAGCTCTAGAAAACTAGCAAATCTCAAGTGAAAGGTGTAGAGAATTCAAACACTGGGTGGTTCCTTTCCCATGGCTGGGACTGGATGCCTGACACCAACAAATTGAAGCAGAGAAGGTTTACTTGGGCACATGATTTCAGAAGTTTAGTTCCTAGTCAGCTCACTCCAGCACAGAAGAGGCAGGGGCGAAGGGTCTACTCTGGAGGAAGGTTGCTCTCTCTTCATGGTCGTCTGGAAGCAGAAGGGAAAGGAGGAAGCCATTCAGTGACCCACCATGCCCAGCCATGCCCCACTCCCAGCCTTTGAGCTGCTGAGTTCACAGAGCTGTAGAAGGTTTCCCTGGTGTGTGTAGTCCCTGGATCCAGCCACTTTGCAGAAGCTATCCTTGGGAATGCTTGGGCCCTTGAAGAATGCTCTTGATCTAACCATAGCAAACACTGCATCATACAATTACATATATATATGTTATATACACACACACACACATATATATATATATATATATATATTATAAATAATATGTCCATAGAGCTCATAAGTACTAGTGCTAATATTAGCATTAGAATTAGGTTTGCTAAACAATGTTAGTTTGTGAAAGAAATAATTCCCACCAAAGAAAAAGATAAGTTTATGAAAATTCTTGAAATAAACAAATTTTACTTTGTTTCAGAAAGCTATCTTTTTAGATCAATTTCCATGTCTAAACCATTGCATCTAGAAACTACTCGTGATTCTGTGTTCCTCTCTTGGAAGAATACATGTATATATAAGATAACACTGTAATGAAACATCTCCATAGTTGTTACTAGATTTGGAAACAGCATGGTTATTTCTTCTGCATAATCCCTTAGAAGATCCATAAAAGTCCCATCAAAAATTCCAGTCGAGGGGCCTAGCAGGATGGCTCAGTGGTCTAAGGTGCCTGCTTAGGAAAGCTTGGGCGGTTGCAGGGACCAGGCACGGTTCGATCTCTGGCACCACATGCTGCACCAGCCCTGCCCTCAGGGCAGGCTGAGCTGGCCATAAAAATAAATAAATAAACAAAAGTTCTGAAAGAAGAAAAAAAGAATAAAATAAAAATAAAATTTTTTTTAAAAATCCAGTCGAGTGTATTGTCAGGAATTGGTTTTGCAAGTAACCTATTGCATCCACAAAGAATGTTCTCTTTGATGATGGTTACTACCAGAATTAAGCCATGGTAAGTTTTTGTTTTTGTTCATAGAGAAAGATTTGGCTAGTTGGTAGAGTTTTACTGGTTTTAGAGTTTTAGGTACTTCTGGTGCCTGTGGTGTTAAACACAATATATTAAAGGCTTTACATGCAAGTTTGAATGCCAGAATTACTAAAAAATTTTAATACTGTACTACTACACTACACTTAAGCATTACTGTTTTTGCTGGGAAGTCTTTTAGTTGACATGCCCTTAATGCTCCAGGATGCCATTCATTGTGTAAACTTAAGAAGGGCAGAAGGTTAACAAAGTGACCCAGCACAGAACCAGGGTCTTCACTTTGTAAACATCTTGAGCCTGTACAAGAGAAGGTCATGAAGTGACCTCATATATAAGTGTTATCATATATATATATATATATATATATATATATATATATATATATATTCTTCCAAGAGAGGAAGACAGAATCACAAGTACTTTCTAGATGCAATGATTTAGTTATGAAAATTGATCTAAAGACATAGCTTTCTGGAACAGAGTAAAATTTATTTGCAGGAATTTTCATAAACTTAATATTTTCTTTGGTGGTAACTATTTCCTTCACAAACTCCCTAGTGTTGCTTAGCAATCTTAATTCTAATGCTGCACCATCCCAGTGGGGATAACATGTAGCCTGCTTACAAAATAATTTGTGGGGAGGCTTACATTCCCCCTTTGTGCTCTAGGTGCTTTTGCTTCTGCTGTCCTCTGCCCTGTGCCACTCTGCCTTGCAGCCAGCTGATTATGGACTGAAACCTCAACAAACTGAGCCAGATAAACCATTTCTTCCTTAGTTTTGGGTACTGGACAGTTTGTCTCAGAAACTATCCATTCCATAATGCACTAGAAGGCTGTTTATAATATCTGTATATTATTTACCATGTATTTCCTAGAGATACCCTCAGTAATAAACAAGTCTTGTTTTCAGTTCCTCCTATTATCACTCACCTTTACCTCCTTTGGGGAAGCTCCTTCCGGCTAGCAATTGCTCCTGGGAGTTTCTTCCCATGGGTCAGCAGGGCATCCTGGTACAATGAGAAAGGACAGGGCCAGAAAAGGGAGATGCGACTCTATTCTCAGCTCTAGCACTCAGCTCTCAACTAAGTGGCTGAATCATTTTGAGATTCTATTTGCTTTTGCTTTAAGACATAACAAAAATATTTACCATTAAAATCTCCTCAGTAAAGGTGAGGAGGAAGGTTTCAATGAATTCCCCCAAGGAAGACAATCTGAAATTGCACAGGGTTTTGAAAATGTAAGTTCCTCCTCTTGTGAGAAAATGATGATCCATTTGAAAACATTTTGGGAGAGGAGGATATTGAAGAAAATCATAGAACAAAGAAAAAGAAATTGAGAAATGAATGATCTTCCTGAAGCCATCATTCATTATGACATCTTCTAACTTTATGCTTCCAATATCTAGAAAGGACATTTATAAACTTGAAATCCACAGGTCTTTCTACTTCAATTTTATTAGCTATATGGTAATTGATATGAATAAAAGATATAGTTTTAATTAAATAGCAATAACCACATTTACTGGCAGAATATATTTTATGTCCTTGGTCATCCATTTATGTTCCAAAAGAATTTGGCAACTTAGAACACAATTGTGGAGAAACTTGATAAAGAAGTAGCTAAGCAGAAATAAGGGACAACAGATAACAGAACAGAGTAGACATACATTACTGCCAGGGATTTGAGACTCTGTTCTTGGGCAGCATTTAGAGAGATCTGATGAGGAGTCTGAGGACTTGTTTCTTATCCCACTTGACATCAACATGGTTTGCACTTGAAGTTTTATGCATAATTAATTAATAATTATGCATGTCATGCTTGTCCACAGTAATTTATCTACTTCTCTTTAAATTTGTCTCTCTCAGCCTGCCCCTGGGAAACACTTTTAAAATTAGTTCTATTTTAACACCAATAGAAAAGTATTTCTGGGCAGGCTATTTTACATATAAAAACCGTAAATATTCAATCAGTAGTGTATATCAGTACTTTTCTGAGAGTAGGTAGCATAATAAATTAATTAGAGGTAGTCAATTGTACTTTCTAACCAGTTTTCTTATTATTATTATTATTATTATTTTTTGTCTTTTTGAGACAGGGTCTCGCTGTACAGTTCAGGCTGGCCTTGAGCTCAGTTTTGTAGCCCAGGCTGGTCTCGAACTCTCACTGATCCTCCCGCCTCAGCCTCCTGAGTGCTGGGATTATAGGCGTGAGCCACCATGCCCAGCTAGTTTTCTTATTTTTTGCATATGCATATGCTTCCAGATATGTGTATGCTTGGATGGATGCATGTTATTTTTATGTTTTAGGTGGATTTTAAGTGAGACTATGATTCTGTGTCTATTATTTGTCTCTAAGAAAAGTAATGATTTTTTTGTGTAAGTGACAGGAAATAGAAATAGCACTGTAGAGCCAAGGCCTGGAGTTTCCAAGTGATGTTGACTAAGGAAAGGCTGAGTAGACATCAAAAATTAAATTTTAAGAAGATAGCCACCAAAACTTTTAAGAATGTTGGAAATATGTGAATTCGAGAAAAATCATATACCCCATTCTTTTTGAGCAATCATGCATAAAGGGCTTGCAAGCAGACGCAGGGGCTGGGGCTTTGATCCCGGGCAGGCTGTGCCTGTCCTGCCCCTGGCGTGTGCTGAGACAGCAATTGAGACTGGGCACGGTGGCATGTACCTGTAACCCCAGCTCTTAGGAGGCTGCAAACAGGCGGACCACTACGAGTCTGATCTTGTAGTGAGATCTTGAACCCCTGTAGATGCTTCCCTAAAATACAAAAAGAAAAGAACTCATGTATCCCCTGCTTACCAGCTTATTTATAACTGCAATAGGCTACATTCTAGACTTTCTTTATCATTGCTCTGAAGTCTGTTCAGTCCTTTTCTCCTGCCAAGTGACCCCTCCTTGACACATGCTGAACAGACACCAAAGCACAAACGTTATCCGTTTAAATCCTGCTCTGTCATTACCATCAGTCCCATCACAGTAAGTATCCTGTCAGTTACGAAACCATAAGGCAACTCCATTATTTGTGGTTTACAATGTAAATAATGTCATACTTTCTGCATGTTGGAAGACAAAGTATATCTTCCTAATCTTGATTAGGGCTTGGTGTGTAGGGATTTCAATCTTGAACAGTAGTGTTGGTCTTAACTACGAAACAACCTTAGCTGTTTACAAACTTGAAACTACTGCCCTGTGAGGTAAATGCCGGGGGTGCCACTGTAGCCATTTGGTCTTTGTTCAGGCTGATCATTGGTTATCTGCCCGAAAGAAATTCGCATGGTTCTGTTTATTCATAAGCGTAGTACTGTCTCAACAATACCCTACTGAGCATGGTAAGAAACATACAATCAGATATTCTAGGTTCTGAAATGAAAGCATACAGTGTGATATTGCACTGCTTAGCAGTGAGCATCCTCAATGAATTCCAGAGAAATTCCCCAAAAGTTGACTTGTAGTACACATCTACACACAGCAAAATTGCTTTTTTGCTTGAAAATGTGAAGTAAAAGAGTTTCCTCTGGAACTCTAAGCATTTTCAATCCGTCTTAACAGAAAGGCTGGATTTATTTTTAAAAATCATAGAAGGTAGCAAAACCAGGAAAAGTAAAGAGCAGCATCATCAGAGTAGAAAACTGGAATTAACTGCTTCTAAAGACAAGTTCTTTATTCACTGTCCCTAATAAATGTGGTGCTACATAATTTAAAGCAAACATATGCTTTAGTACTATTTTCTGCACAGAAAGAAAAAAGAAAACAAGACATTTACTAAATACTTTGTATTTTTTTTTTTTTTGCCCTTTTAAACTATGGAATTAGAATTACCTAACACAATGACATTATAAATTCACAATAATGGAAGCAATTGAAATAATTTGTCAAATTGGATTTTATACCTATGTAGTCACCATCTAGTTTTGTTGTGGTGACTCCACTATTCATTTATTTGAAAACAAAAATCATATGATTTCCCAATACCTGTGTCTAAGAAGCCATGCATCAGTCTTTTAACATGTTTTTTCCCTTTGAGTTGGAACAGTGGGAGTTACGGGATAGGGCAGTGGGGGATTCAGAAGCCCAGTAGGCAGTTTGCAAAGCTATTGATATTGTAAGAAGAGCCAGGAGGGTTTGCTGATGGCAGATTTAGGGCTATGGCTTTACTCTTATTCCATTTTTGTCAAAGGAGAGGTGAAATGAACTAAGCACCATGGAAAGAACAGTACAACCACTCTTTTGGCATGGCTGCTGGAGGACTTCAGTTGGTATAGGAGTCTTGGGCTGGGGTTGCCATGGAGTTAAGTCAATTATCAGAATCTCTGGCAACATATAAAATATCCCATGCAAATGTGAAGTTTCAGTGAATAGATTTGAAGGGTTTGCAAATTGTAAAGCCCTATGTATATTTTGCTGTTCTTATCAGTTTGTCACTTATCTTTGCAGTGACAAAAGCATTTCCTCATAGAGCATGGAAGTAACTCTATAGCAGAATGCACTATGTATTGCAATGGAATTGGGTAAAATTTTATAAAGTGCCATGAAATGTCATAGACTGATTTGTATTTTTGGTGATTTTATACATTAATCACTGAATAACCTTCTCATTTTCCAAGTGAAGAATAAAAGGAACAGTGATGACATTTGTAATCATCTACAGAGAGGGACTTATTTAAACTCTTCACAGATGGAGAGATATCGAGGGTAAATCATTACACCCACATTTCTAATTTTAAGAAGCTTTGAGGGTGTTTGTGAATAGTAAGGCACAACCATTGTTTTGCATATAGAATTAATCATAGACTTTGCATACTACAATCTCAAATTCTCCAGATAAGGTAGAGGATTTTCCAGAGGCCATCTCCAAAGGACTTAAAAATTCATGAGAGGAAAACAATGTTAAGCTACACATAATGTACAAACTCAGCAAACCAGTGCCAATAGGATGATGACCTTTCAAAGAGAACACAGAAGATTATGTTATACCTCACAATTTATTGTGGCTTAGTGCTTCAGGAAGGATAACATCTGACGTACGCTCCTGACTGAAGCCACAAAGGGGTTTGTCTCCCACGAAGGTGCTTCACTCATTCCTTTCAGCTGCTGTAATTCCACCCAGTAGTAAGCTACCTCTGGCAATAAATGCAGACCGGCTCATGAGACTTAGTAAATACTAAAGGTCTATGAAACATGCCATCCACATCAGGAAATCCAGTGCCAGATGTTCTTGGGGCTTTGAGACACCTCGCACGTGGCAGGAAGCACTGGTAGTACAAGGGGCACAGAACTAGAGAGGTGACAATGGCTGATCTACTTTAGCTATAGACCTAAAGCCTTTCTCTCGCCCTGCATGAACACCAAATCAAAGTAAACATATCTCTCATAAAACACACCTAAAATATTCCCAAAATATAAATGTTTTCCTTATTTTTCTTCCTAAGTGTTTTAAAATATAGTTTAAGATGGTATATTCTTAAAACTTTGGAGTTCACACTGATAATTATCAATATTGAATACATTGATAGAGACACTAGTCATCATTAATTTTACCAATTGCCATTAAAAATTTCCTTAACTTGGATTTTTTCCCAAAAATTTTTAGATTTTTTTTTTCTTTTGGGAGATTCAATTTGGAGAAGATAATAACTATTACTCTAATACCAGAAACGTAGCACCACTGAGAAGAAAAAACATGTTTATTTTTAAAAGAATTTAAATTTCTGAGGAAGCTGAAAATAGGATTACTATGAGCTCAAGCTGTGTAGTGAGACTGTATCAAATACATAAGAAAAAGAAAGAAAGAAAGAAAGAAAGAAAGAAAGAAAGAAAGAAAGGGAACTTAGAAGTAATCTTCAGTTTTCCTTTTTATGCACTTATTTATTGGATACAGGGGCTCACTAAGTAGTTCAGACTCATAGTGTGCCTCCTGTCTCAGCCTCTTCTTCACTGGGTTTACAGGCGTGAGCCGCCATGCCCAGTTCCGGAATAGCAGTACTGGGAATACTTCAAAACTCAGAACTCAGGTCAGCCAGGTAGTTCAGCAGACTAAAGCACCTTCTCAGGCTGAGTGCAGTGGCTGGGGTTTGATCCCCACTTTGCCTTGCTGGCTCTGCCCTTAGGTCCTGCTGAGAGGCCAATGGAGACTGAGCATGGTGGCAGGCACCTGCAATCCCAGAGTTTGAGAGGCTGAAAACAGGAGAATCACTACGAGTCCGATTAACATAGTGAGACTCTGTAGATCCTATAGATCTTTTATTAAGATACACTAAAAAATGAAAAAACCTCAACTCACCGGGCATTACCATGTAAGGCAAGTGGAAAACGCCACCCATACCCATGAGCTGTGTCATCAGCTCCCACTGAAGCAAAAGCACAGTGCAATGCTGCCTACATTATCTTCAGACTGGGTGTGTTACATATACAGGAAACATAAGTGAGTTTTGAGTACAGACATGGGTCTCGTCCCAAGGATTCTCAAGCCAAAGGGATCCTTGACTTGCTTTTCCACGTGCAGCTTTTTTTTTCTGTAGACTGGCAGGAGCTGACAGCAGAGGGGGCCGGTGCTCTCGCTGGCATCCCTGGACTTGCTCTTAGTTCCACCCTCAGAACATCCAACCCCAAAAGATGAGGACATTTCCCATATCAAGCTGGTCCTTGCCAAGATGTAAAATTAATTCCGCTGCTGCAGAAGACAGAGAAGTTGTCACCTGCAGCAAATCTTTTGAGCCAGCTTAGTTTTGTCCTCTGCTACTACGGACAGAGCAGGAATTGAAGATGCTGAGCATGGCTCTCAGGACCATCTGCTTTGTTATCCATTCTATTTCCTTCATTTCCAATTTGGGGTGACAGATAACTTCTGAGGTTTTGGGAGCCGTTTCTCTGTATAACCAAAGACTGTCCTTTGGGGAACATTTCCTCTCTGCAGCTGTTCGGTGGCAACTCACCGGTGTGCTAGAGCTGGCAGTATGTCACACAGTGACCTCATGTCGCCTTCTCTCCTTGTTTTCACAGCTGGCGCTACTTACATCTTTGGGAAAAGTGGTGGCCTCATCCTTTACACCTGGCCATCCAACGACAGGCCCAGCACACGCTCTGACCGCCTGGCTGTAGGCTTCAGCACCACTGTGAAGGATGGCGTCTTGGTACGCATTGACAGCGCTCCAGGACTTGGCGACTTCCTGCAGCTGCACATAGTGAGTACCTGGCCTTGGCCCGGATTCTCTTGTCTTCCTGATGGTCCCAGTTGGTGAGTCAGATAAATGAGCAGAGCAGTCTGCATAGACATGGGAAAGGTGTGCTCATACTTACAAAGTAGCCTTCACTTTTATGAACCAACATGCGTACCTAAAAATCACAAGCTGTTCCTTCTCCTCCGTGAATACAGAGAACATTCCCGTTAGAGACTGTAATTTGCTCACCATAAGACATTTACAGACTGCTGGAGTACACAGGAGAGATTTACCTGCTGTGGTTCACTTACGTGGGGAAAGTAGCAAAGCCAACCTGAATGCAAACCATGTCCTAAGCTGGAGGTTGGCAGACTGTATAAAAGGCCAGTTAGTGGATATTCTCGCTTTGCAGGCTATGTCATTTCTCTGTGTGTGTGGGCTTCATTTTGCCATAGACAGCACATGTGTCTATATTTCAACAAAATTCTTCCATGAAAACTGAGTTTTAGCTCTGCTTTCAAAAACCATGCCCTATGTTGCAAATGTCCCTGTACAGATGTAAAGAATGAATGAGAGAAACTAGGGTTTTCAGCTCAGTGCTAGGGTGAACAAGGCTCAAAATACCAGCAAGGCAACTAAGAGCTGAGTGGTTCATGCGTGCCGAGTATCTCTCATTTTGCTTCAGGTCTTGTGTCTGGGAGCCAGAAAGGGCTCTATTCCTGGTCCCTGCAGAGCCTAGGAATACTGTGCGAATATGAGAAATTAAAATGATTTGAAGGAAAAAGTTACTGTGTTATGAGGGTAGAAAATATTTTTATAGCAACAATTAAGTCATTTTATCACCTGTGTAGCCTTCAGTGAAGAAAGTAGGCTAAGGAAAGATATGATTTTCATCCATAAGTACTCAGAATGCAGCTACCCAAAGCAAAGAGAGGAATTGTTCTCATTAGCCTGCAATGTCAAGACTAGGAAGTATGTATTTAATTTGGAGTAATAAGAATTCAGTTTAAGTAGCAGGTGGGAGAAGCCATTAAGGAAAAAATAATAAAAAAGATCAGCTAGGGATTAGTCCCTATCTCTGAAAAAAGAGGACCATTGAATGGGAATCTTTGAGTCAGAGTTCTTGTGTGTTTTGCTTTGCTTTTAATGTACATATCCAGACAGGGAAGTAGAGTGTGAGAAGGCATTGCTGATCTCTGGAGTTGGCGATGCCTGGATGGAAGTGCAAGTAGCAGCTCAGCTTGTGGAAGTGCCCGGCTCTAGTACCTGCACTCCTAGTGTGCCTCATAAGGTGTAGCTCAGAGCTGGGGCCATAAGCTGGTCTGCACCTGCTGTGAGACAGCATGGCAAAACCTCATAAGACCCCACAAAAGGACTGGATAGAAGTGATCACCCCAAAATGTGGGAGAGAGTCTTGAACAGAGTAGCAAGTTTTAAATTCTTCCTCAGATGCTTCCAGAACCATATGGTGTTATGAGCTTGACTTTAAACATTGTAAAAAGCCATGCCAAGGAGCAAAGAGAAGAGCATCCATAGTTACTCTAGTTTGTCTTTATTTGGCTACTGAAAACAGCCATCATTTACAAAACCCTGTGAGATCTACGTTGCCCACAACTTAATGCCTATTTCCTGGCAGCTATAACTAGGCTATTATTACCAGCTCACTTGCATTTTCATGATGATTTACTTTCTTTTTCTCATTCTGTGTGGCTTACTAAGAAAAATGTGATTTGGCACAGATATGAAAATGTTTTAGAATAGGCGACATACTGCATCCATTTCTCCCCATTCCTGCCTTACAAGCAATGGTCACTTTAAAGGAAGATTCTCTTGTCTTTGATAGATTACTTGAAATTGTCAATCTTTTATCAAGATTGCTATATGCAGTTTGGTAACTTCTAATAGTTTTCAGAACATTAAAATATGTTGTTTTATACCATTATAAAATCCTGTCATTTTTGTGTGAGTGCTTTTGAAAATGAATGGCTCTATACATACTTTGGGGGTACAGTAATATTGTCTACATTCACCAGAAGGTGAACTCCATATAAGCATACACATTTGCTTCAGCATATTATTTTGCTTCTTTATAAAAGCAAATATGCCAGAAATTTTCTATTAAAATGTATAGAACTCCTTGGGAAACAATGGGCTTACTACAGCGATGTTGACATTTCCTAAGCATTCTGGTAAATCACAACAAACTTTTCTTCAAAGCTTGGGTTAAATATGACTCTACTTCACCTTTCAGTAGAAAAGACAACAGAAAAACTCACAAAATTCTGAAGTGAGATTTATCTGTCCATGACCCCTTTCAGCACAGGAACCTCTTGTTTTTGTTGTTTAAAATCAACTTTAAAAATTATTTCTTACTGGATTATTTCTTTGTGTGTTCTCCGAACTATCAGTGAGAGTGAAGGAATCCGACTAGAAGACTGAAATATTTGATTCTAAAACAGCCTTTTATTTTGGGTATTTGATGCACTAAGCAAGTGAGGCCATAAATAACTAGTAAGATATTCTTATAAGACTTTTAAAGTCTGTAGAATTGGTTTTGTTTGTTAAATGTTTTGTTTCCTTGTGCTAAAGAAAATTACTCAGAAACAAAGGGCTTAGGAGCCTTTAGTGGAAGTGGAAAGGATTAAGCTGGAGGCAAAGGATTTCGATCAACCCTGCCGTTCACAGAAGAGAACTCACTGGGAACATAAGGAGAGTGATGGTAGATAAAAAGAGGAAATGAACATAGATCTTAGTTGGTTCTTTCTGCTTTAACAGAGTCCCCAAGACTGGGTATTGTATGAAGTACAAGAATTGGTGTGCTGCAGTTTGAGGGGCTGAAAATTCAAGCTCATGATGCTGGGGGTTTAGAGCTTGGACTCTGAGCTTCCAAGATGAGCCTTTGAGCACAGCACTTCTCGGAGGGGACCAACCTGTCCTTGAGAGGTGTCAGAGAGCACAGAGAATGAGCCCATCCTACAGTCTTTGCAGGAGCAAAATCAATCTACTTTCTACAAGGTTCACCTTCCCAACCCTGTTACATCAGGTAGTCAGCTTCTAGAACATGAATTGTGGGGGGCCATTCAGATTCAAGCAACTGGATAAATTCCAGGAACGAAGCAAAAGACAGAGATCTGACTACAGATGTGCTCCATTGAGGCTGTATGGGGAAAGAGGGCTTAAGTACTGGCATTATAGAAAGAATGCCATTATTGTCATGGTGGTGAGCCGAGTGAAATGGACTTTAAAGCAGTATAAGTTAGGGGGCGCTGGGGAGATAGCTCAGTAGAATAAACACTTTCCTGGCAAATGCAGGGTTCTGAGTTCAATCTCTGGTACCATGAAATCAATCAACCAAACAGTAGAAATTTAAATTAACTAGAATGATAGGGCATGGTGGGTGAGAAAGACAGACAGAGGGACAGGAAGACATGCAGAGAGAGAGAGAGAGAAGAAACAAAGGAAGAAACTTGGGGTATTATAAACTGCTTGTGAAGGCGATTTCTAGGAATTCTCTAAGTATTTCGTGCAGCATTGAGATAATCACTTTTATCCCCAAGATAAAAAATTAGAAAAAAATTCTCCACCAAGGGTGCCAGAGCCCCTGACCTGGAGATCGACAGCCAATCTACGAACAGCCCAAAGAGCAGGCATAGCCAGCAGCTTCCACTTTACTCTCTTTAAGCTTTCCACTGAGAAGGCTGAAGAAGACAGTGAGGAGATCTGTCTCCCACCAAGCATGCTGCCATAGGGGCTGACCTGAGCTTGGTGGATATTCACCACAGGCTTATTGCCCCTGTGTAAAGCTGCACAGTGTTCCTTGGAAAGAACTGAATTTCCCCATTTCTTCTCCTTTGTGTGTATAAATCCCTATTAGTTAAACCTTTTTTTTTTTTTTTAAGAAAACAATAGGTATCTTATTAAATAGATTATACCTGAACTCCTTGAATTATTTACTCATTAATTCAAAGAGGCCAGTCTGAGCTTTAGTGTGGATCAGTGGTATGATCTTCTCGGGCATGTTTAAGGACAAGATTCTGTCCCAGCACTACAGAAACAAACAAATTCATAGTTGGATTATGGTCCTCTTCCCATTAGTAAAGATCAGCTGTGGTGGCCAATTTGAGTTTCATTTAGAGAGTGGGGGAATACAGGATAAGTGATTGTGACATTGTGTGTGCATGGCGGGAATGGATAGAGGAAGCTCATGGAAAAAAGATGGTCGTGCCTTAAGGTGAGAAAGAAAGGGGCACCATGACAGAGTTGGCTAGGTGCTAGGAACATGGTCTTTCTGTGTCACATTTGCTTCCATTGTCTTTTGTCTTAATCAAGAGATCACAGGGCCTCGCTTTTGTCATGCTTTGTTTTCCACCCAGAATCTTGCCACTTACCTGGCTTTTGTGAGTGATAAGTGGTTTTTGACAGTCAGTGACAGATAAAGATTAGAACACTGCAAAAGGAGGGAGGAGGCCAGGAAGAGAAGGTGAAGGAAGATGAGGAAAAGGAATGCAGGCCAAGAGATCGTAACGATGTAGGAATCAATCCTTTCCAATTAACAACATGTCTCTGGTTCCGGTTCACATTTTCATAGTGCAGTATTTTCTGCCTCACTTATTACTCATGATGTTAATAAAATGATGGTGAAATGTGCTTGACCAAAGCAAAAATGTCTTTGTTGAGCTGCATGAACATGAAATTCTGCAGAGGATGGGGCATCTTGGGGCCAAAGGGCTTTTTTAATCCTTATTTCAATGATAAGTTTTCCTCCACTCAAATCTATTGCTGAGGATTTAATCTGCTCACTATTTGGAGAGAAACTGCTGTTGCTTGTGAGTGACATCTGCCTGCTGACCTCATCCACAAGCTTTATGGAGCTGGGCCATGTTACAGTCACCTCCTTTCACACAAGAGGGTAGAACTCAATAGGACCAGAGAGAGGCTTACCTTGAAGTGTCTGTTGCTATGTCATGCAGCTCTTGACAACCTCCTTTCACCACCTGCAAATAGAAGGTAGGGGAGAAATAGACAACTATTAGCTTCTTTTGATGTACTTAATGCTGGACGGGAAAAAAAGACATCCTATTAATTTCTTTCTCCCTATGTGCAATTTATAGTAAATCTTCCTGAATTCATTTTTTTTTAAATCATGAGCCTTTCAGAACCAGTGCAAATTCATGTTTCGGAGAACCTGTGTTGTTTGACAAAAATCTATAACCTTCCCTAACTGTTTCTTTTGTGACTTACAATGTAGACACTTAAGTAAAATGAGGTAAAGAATACAAAGGAATATGATCCAGATAGACAGAGTCCATTCTTTCATAATGGTAAAGAGTTCTCTTTCTGAGAACTAGCCCCAACAGGACACTCGTAATATTCCCTCTGTGTTAGCTGTAGAGAAATTAGATATTCATTAAGTTTGGTTCGTGTGATATTACTTTCCATAATTTATAGCATTCAGAGAGATTCCTAGAGAATAAATGGGGACCAGAGCTGAAGTATGATAAGTGGTCTTTCCCTTACCCATACTGCATCAGTAAATTGCTGGCCTGGATGTGTCATTTTGGCTGTATGTATGTGAGATACTTACAGTGAACTCTCCACAACTGCTGGGTGCATCCTCCATCTGCACCTGTTGTGAGACAGGTGAGCATGGCAAAACCTCATAAGACCCCACAAAAGGACTGCATAGAAGTGATTCGTGTCTGGATTTGGTGAGTGCCAGAACAGCATTTGACTGAGGATCTCTACGTAGTGGAATCTCCAATGGATCTCAGAGGAAAGTTGGTGTTTCCCAGACTGGCAATGCAAGTAGAGAGGGAAAGACTAAGAAAACAAGAAGGAAGTCCAGCAGATGCGCTTGATTTCCCACAGAGTACTGTGCACTGCAGGTTGGCTCTGTATTTCCTTTCACTGCTGTTTTTTTGTTTTGTTTTGTTTTGTTTTTTTTCCTGAGTGAAAAAGGCCTCTTTGGGTTTTCTAGGCTTAGGAGCTTTTCCAGATCATTAGACACTTGTGTGGAGAAGGCCTGCTGGGCGTCCTCCCTGAAGCTTCCAGCTTAGCTGTGCCATCCCAGCAGAGTCAGGGAAGAAGGTGGAAGAGGAGTGGAAGCCAGATTGGATAAGACAACTGCTTACATAAGCTGGACCCGAGGCAGCTCTGTGCATGGCAGTCAGTCGGTGTGCTTTCTCACATCTCAATTATTCTCATGAGATTTCCTTCTAAAACCATTCACTTTGGTTCTATCCATGATTTGGAGAGGCAGTGTGGTGCAGCAGAAAGATGCCCTTAATTTGAATCCAAAGGAATTGGATACAAGTCCCATTTATGTCAGCATCAAGTAAGCTAGCAGGCCTTGAGGAGAGCACCCTGTCGCTTGGAGCTTTAACTTCTTCTTCTTCTTAAATGACCATGAAAACATTATCACTACACTTTGTCTGAGGATCAGTTGAAATCAAGTACATAGAAACTGTGCATTAGCAGAAGACTATATAAGCAAGCATAGGTTATACTTAAAGAAATATCCAGTAGCTAATAATAACACATACTCGTATCAGTGAATATGTTTTAGAATAGAAAATTAGCACTTCATTGAAAATATTTTTATAAATATGCTGGGACTTTTATTTCAAAGAAAAATTCTACCTGATCTGATCAAAGGCAAATTTCAAGAATTAACTGGATCTACATTTGAGATTTATGAGAGTCCTTTTAGTATATAATGGAAAATGTACTTGCCTCTGAGGAAGGCTGTTGTAATTAGTTCTGTCCCCACACCATGCCACCAAGTTGTGTGCGGTGCTGCTTCTGTTTGCCTCTAACGTAAGGTCCTCTAACCAAGGAATCCTGGCTAACCAATAATGTGTAATCCAACCTGCTCAAAGTTCCTGTTCTCATGAATTAACTATTAAAAACAGACATGCAGTTTTGTAAGAACTAGAAGCAGAAGGAAAAGGAAAAGGAAAAGGAGAAGCATAGGAGGAGGAAAAGGAAGGAGGAGGAAAAGGAAGGAGGAGGAAAAAGAGGACAGGGAAAAAAGGAGAAGAAAAAGAAGCTGATGGCAACTAGTCAGTAAAATCACTAACAACCAAAACAACCCTAAAAAAGACATGCAGCATAAAAGGAAATCTTTTTAGATAGGATTGTTGTAAAAATGGTTTAGACTTACTGTGAGTAACTGGATAAATTCTTGGGGATTAGTCGAGCAGCCCCCCAAAAGAACAATGGCTAAAACTGCTGTCCTAATACAGGAACCTGAATCTATGTGGAGATCAGAGGCAGTGGCCACCAAGTAAAGCTGTATGCCCTAAAATGATAGAAATTAAAAACAGCTCAAGGGCCCATCAGATAACTCAGCGGGCTAAAGTTTCTGCTTAAGCAGATGTAGTACCCAGGCTTCCATCCCCCATGTGCCATGCCAGTCCTGCCCCTGAGTGCAATGAGATGGCAATTGAGACTGGGTGTGGTGGCGCACCCCTGTAATCCCAGTGCCTGGGAGGCCAAAAACAGGAGGATCACTATGAGTCTGATCTACATAGTGAGACCTTGTGGACTCTGTAGACCCTGTACTAAATATATTTTTAAAAAATAATAAAAAGCTCAGAATCTGTTATTTTAAAAAATGAAGAAAAAAACCCCATAAATTTCACTCTCAGACAAAATGCATAATAATAAAACCATAAAAATTGTGTTAAGTGTGTATAAAACATTTTAGGGCTGGTAGACAATGGAAAAGCAGAGAACAATTAATTATAACTTTTGTCATTTTTATTTGTACCAGTTCCCTTTAGACTAATCATGTTTTACAATCCTCACTGAATGCATAGTTCCAATTTAAGAAATCAAGATGAAACATACACAGCTCGTGAGCATCATTCATCTGGGTGCACCAAGAGCTCACCCTGTGTGTGCTATGGGCTGCAGGTTGGTGCTATGATAACTGACAGTTTACGCAGAGCTGACAGGCTTGCAAGAAGGCAAAATTGCAAAACAAGACAAATTTTTATATTTAAAACTTTTCTTCAATTATGTCTTCCTAATGCAGAGAAAACGGCAGTGCTTACTTCCCTAAGAAAAGGCTACACTTAAATGAGTCCTCTGAAAATACAGTTCGGGTACCACAGAATTCGGGTACCACAGAATTCGGAGAAGGGGTCACATTGGTCCTGACTACAAGTCAGCCTGATGTCCTCTCTCCATGCCTGCAGTCATCAAATGAACCATAGTAGCTTGAGCTGTGGAGGCTTTTCAGACATATGAATCTAAAGTGCAACAAGCCTGATAAACTCTAGATTCCATCAAGTGAGTGCTGGCCCTTGTGCGACTTAAAGGCAATCTTGCCTAACACCACGGGTTAGATGAATTATCTCATTGTCCCACCGTTTACACTGTTACCAGTCATTACTCCTGGGGTATTGTTCAGTGCAACGGGGCAAGAAATAACTCATTGACTCCCTGAAGCTGTAGATGATGGATGTGAGACCCCGGATTGCATTCTGATGCAGGGAGGCTCAGCGTATCGATGGGGGAATTCATTAGCCACCCACTCCGCAGCATCATATGCTTAGATCCTGCTGCTGTCACGGCTGCTGTTTCGACTTGTTAGTGTTTCACTGATAGATGGCAGAGGGAACTGTACAACTAGATTAGCCTCAGAGACAGTACTGACAGCCAGACCTGATGTTTCCTGGCCTGATGTGCCACCTTTGGAGCCTCAAATCGCTTAAAGACATTTAGATAAGCCCAGTTGATCCCCATAAGCCAGCCTTTATTCTGAAATCAGTTCATCGCCAGGATGGCAGGAGATGATTGGCAATTAAATCTCAGATTCCATTATTGACTCCTTAGTTAGCTTCAGTTTATCATTTCCTATTATGTTTTATATGAAATAGCAGATATTTTAATGGCATAGATGATTTCTGCGACATTTAAGGCCATATATTGCAGAGTCCTTCTATGTCTACCATTACGGCTACTCCTCACTCATATTGATTGACAAGGTGCCAGGTACAAAACACTGTGAAATACTGTTTTACACTGCCGAGGAGCTCAAAACTCACTCAATGAGGCAGCCATCATTAATATCTTCATTTCATAAATGAGGCAACTAATGGATGATGAAGTGAAAGAGTTTTCCCAAGATAGTGCTGCTAATAAATGGCTGAATGGACTGTCAAATGGTTGTGACTCTTCAGTGTGATCACTCTCCTAATGAAAGTTTCAGAGTAGAAGGTGGAGTCCTGATCAATTTAATTCAACACACATTTATGGAACCACAATTTATTTGGAGACAAAAAAAAAAAAAAAAAAAAGTTTAACGTCCAGAGAACAAATACCACACTTGTGACTGTCTTTGAGAGCTGAATAAGCTACACCCCAAGGAAGGAATGAAGGGTGATGTCTAGGCAGGGTTTTTAAATGTACACAGGCAAGAAGGTTGGAGTTTGGGCCTGGACCCTGAAGAAGACCTGTCAGGTGAAGATATCAGCATGAGTATAAGCAAGCGAAGACAGTTTGTCCTCCAGTTGTAAGGGGCTTAGTTGACTCAGCATGAAGGATAGGTGAGCAAAGCAGACAGTGTGCAACAGCAGGAAGCTCGTGGGCTTCTAAGGCATCTCGTTTCTGATTCTGATTCTAGCTCTGCCTCCAACTAGCTCTGATAAGTGGCCTTCGATGAGTTACATGACTGTAAAGAGACGATAGCATTGCTACTTGCTGAACTATGTGAACATTTATAGTAACACATGAGGAAATATAAGTGAGGACACAGGAAACCCTCAGTAAATGATAGTGATGCTTCCATGTCTCTCTCTCTTTTGTGCTTTCTTTCTAGAGACTTCAGGGCTATCATGTGGAGAGTGTGAGTGCCGTACTGTTGATGGGTAGCTTTTGAATGCAAAGGAAAGACATCACAAGTTTTTGTGTAGAAGATGAAATGCCTAAGGCTTAATTATTAAGAAGACAATCCTCCTAGCTTTCTTGAAATGTTTTTCTGTTTTTTCAGGAGAATAAATACTATGCTATCATGTCAGTGGCCTAAGAAAAATTCATAAGGTCTTAGCATAGGATGGTGGTTATAGGAAAAAATGAGTATAGAGACAGAATCAGCAAGTGTTGACCACAATTTGGAGAAAAAAGGAGAGTGGTGAAGGATACTCACAGTGGAAGGTTACGATTTCATACATAACTGTTGTATGTTATGAGTCAGAGCTAAAAGAAACAACAAGACCCAATGAACATAGGTTCAGAGTTCTCACTGAGGTTAGTCGCTAAGTGAACCCAGAGCCACAGAAATATCTCATATTTATTGAGAGCTGAGAATAGGCTAAGAGATGTACATAACTGCTTTGGTGAACACAAACTGCTATCTCTATTGACCTGAGCATTTATCTAGCTCCTAAGTTTACACAATGTTAGCTGTTAACATTCCAAGCAAGGAATCAAAGAACAGACCAGCCACCAACAGGAGAAGTTGTTATCTGTAGTCTTGAATCCCAGCTTGTTGGATTTTACAAGAAAGGCAGCAGTTCTCTTTGGGCTCTTTTCTCCCTTGGGACATCAGGCTCCTATCTCACATCTATATTCCCGTACATAGCAGCAACAACAAATGGGGCCTTTGATGATGATACAAAATCTAGCCTTGAGTTATCCAGCTGAAAATGTAGTATGTAAGGAACCCAGATAGAGAATCAGGTCTCAAGGTGGAGATTTGAGAACTCACAGCTGGGCAATGACAGTGGAATCTTTGAAGTTTTCTATGATCTCCAGAGAAACTATTAAGTAGGAATTTGGGAAATGCATTCATAAATTTACAATATGGAGATGAAAATAGAAGGAGTTTAGAAATCCAGACAGTGGACACTAAACCAGATAGTGAAGTTTTACAGAAAGCAAAACAATTGAGAGAAATTTTCAAACATAAGTACTTACAGAGATATTTTTCTGTACCTTTAATTGTACCTCTTCTGTGTAAAATCTTATTTTTTTGCTCCTTTTGGTAATTATAACAGCCAAATAGTCATAGGTACTATAAATTCGGAATTGTAGGACACAGTGTCTAATCAACTGGAGCCACCAAGAAAAAAATTATATTGTGTACATGCACGTGCAGATAGAGGTTCAGCACAGCAGTGCCTCAGTTCATGAATGCCTTTGTTTGCCAAAAACTAAGTGAAAAAACAAAAATGTTGACAAAATATTATTTTCATGTTTGCAAACTCTGCATTGCGTTCCAAACATGACCATGTCATTTTTCCTACACAAACGTGAGCATCTTTTCCAAGACCATAAAACAAATTGAGTTTGTGAAACCAAGACATCGCTGTCTTAATCAGGTAACCTTATAGGGTTATAAGAATGATTAAATGTTGTCATGCATACAAGTATGCCCTATCACTACTGGAAGATCTATAAACTAAAAAGGTTGTTTTCTATATTAGTGCTGACATGACTACCATTCTGGAAAGCTCTTGGTGCTGATGGGAATAGGGTTAGAGACTGGACATAAGGACCCAGGAGAGGCTGAAGGGGTTTGGCTTTTGATGGGAAGGTAGCGACTAGACAACCAGCAGATCAGAGCCAAGATGTCACGAGCCAAATGACAAGTCCCATGAGCTGCCGTGCTCAAATGATGTCCTTTCCTTTCTCATCCCTCATACCTTGTTCTTCACTTCTTTGTGGTTCATTTTGGGGAGTACAGTTTGGATTCATTACCATGCTGAAATTCTCTACAGAGAAAATCTCTTGAAGGCAGTGACCATATGCAGTGAGGTACCAAATACTAATAGCTTTATCATTAGCTTAGCTTAGGTAGCTACAAAAGCTACTAATGCTTATAAAATTATCCAGGTATTTATTAAATGAAAACTGACATGGTTAATTTACTAAACCCCTTTAGAAATAACCTCATCAGTAGCTTTTCATGGTTGAAAACCCAAATTCTTATCTGATGGCATGCATCATTTTGTAATCACTCATGCATTTGCTATTTTTGAATAGCAAATAGTACCATACTCCATCTTTTCTACACTACCAAACTGATGGAGCTATGTCTATTTTGGTGATGAAGAAGTTAAGGCTCAGGTAACCATTTCTTAAAGATGTTAAGAAAAGAAAACAGGCTAATTTCTAATTTCTTTCTCACTGTAATACAGCCTGTAAATAATATAGGTTGGCTATGGTGAAATTAACAGGATATAAATAATTTTTAAAACTGTTCTTGTAAGACTGCTAGATGGGCACACTAGGGACAGAGCTGAGTGGGAGACCTTGCCTAGCCCTTGATATGATTTCCAGCAGCACAGAAACAGATAAACAGAAACACACAAACACATATATACAGAAACATTATCTCAGATAAAG
Source organism: Myocastor coypus (assembly GCA_004027025.1). Classification (NCBI taxonomy): domain Eukaryota; kingdom Metazoa; phylum Chordata; class Mammalia; order Rodentia; family Myocastoridae; genus Myocastor; species Myocastor coypus. Next base: position 67,038 of record PVJA010002859.1, on the reverse strand, counting down.
CAGAATATATAAGTTTAGTCTTATCAGCAAAATTTCATTTATTAAATTTGTTTCTTTATTAGTATTTTAGGGTTTTTTCAGTGCTATTAATTCACACAACTATTCCAAAAACACTTAAGTACCACTGTAAAAAATAAGTTAGAATTTTAGTATACAAACTAATTACAAGTCATGAATGTAGCCTGTAAGATTGAGAGTTTCAGAGGATAACTTTAGTTCTCAAAGATCAACAGGCTTCTTTCAGATTTTTGCAAATCTGAGCAGGAATTGTTGGGTAAAAGCAATTTCATATTTCAGTGTAATGCTGTACTGGAAGACTTCAAAAGAAAATGCACTTGCTTAGAAACCCTAAATAGTCTCAAATAATAGAGAAGCCCATTTAGTCACTCTGCAGTCAGTATTTAATTTTCTTTATTTCTAATTTAAAATCAGACATGAGCATCTTCATAGTACCTCCAGCCCGCCATCCTCTGGTCTGTTAATTTCTGATATCTTGTGGCAGACTGTAGAGTAAGAATTTGAAAAATCTCCCTTCGTACTGGAAATCGCATTTATTGAAGTCAGAAAATTTCATCCAATTTGTTCCTGACTCGATGCCTAATTCCAACGGTTAATAGGTTTTCATGCTTGTTCCTTAGGTCAGCAGTAGTGGAGCTGATTTTGTGGCATGATTAAATTTCAAAGTTCCAATTCAATATTAGAGTTGAATGAGGCAAATGAGGTTTGGTGTGACATAGACATGATGTAGTTGCCCAGAAGATTGGGAATTTGCACTGGATGCTATACAACAAAGCTGGTAACTTTTCAAAGAGGATGAAAGTCTGTCAGGTTTTTACTTGAGGACAGACATAACAGTTTATACCAAGGAGGAACACATGACAACTTTAGTTTAGGTAACAGGCAGGTGAGAGGAATAAAGTTTCTAAGTTAAAATTACTCAGAGTAGCAGGGATTAGTGAGCAGTTTTAGTGAAAATAGTGTGCATGTTTATTTGCCTAAATAAACATATTTAGAGCTCTGTCTATGTCCGGTACAGCATATGGGCCAGGCATATAAGAATGAACAACAGAGGGGAACTGTCTGTCTTCTGGGAGTTTGCATTCTAGTGCAGAAAGTTTAAGGAGTACAAGCATTTAGAAGCTGAGTTTGAAGTACTTTGTCATAATGTGATACTTTATATTATTAATTAATTAACTAATGGTCAATCTAGTGGTGAATCCCTACTGTCTTAGTTACTTCTCTTTCATTGCGAAGGCGAACTACCTTACACTAGAGGTGAAAGGAGGAAAGGTTTTCAGCTTACCATTTGTGGAGGTCTCAGTCTATCATCCATTGGCTCTAAGGTGGGATGGCATGGCAGAGGTGCAGCCATTCATGGGAGTGGAAGTGAGGAGAGAGAGTGGAGAACGAGCCTCTTTCTGTCTCTGATATTGTGTGCAGGGTGCCCACCCCAGGACAGTTATAACACTCACACCCTTAACCCAGCATTAGTCTGTGGTTCAATCACATACTCTAGATTCAGCCATACCCCAAAAGCCTGCCCCTCCCCTCCCCCCCCGGACTCCTTGAGGTCTTGCGGGGATGGGCATCCAGACACAAACCCATCAAGCTTCTATGTCCACCTTTGCACCCCCCATTATTGCCCACATTCCTATTAAGATGCCATTCATCTTGCCGTAAATAAAACACCAGAAGACCCCCTTGCTAGCTGGATCTTCTGCTACCACCTGGATCACAACTCATGTGTTTCTGACTCTAAAATGAAGCAAAAGAACAACATGTTTATCTTTACCTCTGTTTTCTTTTACTTTAAACTGACTGCCAGCATTCCTACTGTTCTACTTTGTAATTTTGCAACATTCCCCTCAAATACCTATCTATATTTCTCTGATAGTAACTTTCTAGAGGCACGAATGCAGGACAAAAGACAAAATGAAAAGCCTGCATCATCCAAATAAAAAGCCTCCTTCTCTGGGGAGCAGACTACACCATTTCCAGTGGATATTTTCCTAGCCTGTCTAGAATGGATGTTTATACCTTGACTGACTTTCCCTATTTACTTTCTCATTTACAAAATCACCTTAGGTAGTCATAGCATTAATCCAAATTAGGTTTTTCCCTTTGCATAGCTGAACATTACAAGAAACAGAATAGAACCACACATTGTGCTTTGAACCTCACCCAAATGCTACAAAACATAGAGAATGTGCTTCGTCTTCTGAGCTGCACATATGCATGCAGCATAGGCAAACATTGGACTGAAACAGAGAAAGTAAGTTAGCTCTGGGGGAAAACAATGAAAGCTTTTCTTTCCTGCTTCTGTATCTCCATCTTTGAGTTAAGACACATCATGGCAGAGATTCAAAAATGTTTTACAATGGTTCTCCAAAGAACAGAAATATATTTCATGTGAGTTTGAGTACACATTATATCCTAACATGATTGTCCTGGAACTGGAAACTCAATTCTTTCTTTAGACATGACTATCAGCTTTTGATAAAGTGAACAAAACCCACCAAATTTACATGGTGGGTGTGTGAAATCTTAAAGGAACAATAAGAAAAGCTTTTTCTGTATTTCTATGAATTGTATCTTCATTGCAAATGTTGGATTTAAATAGTATGTTAACAAAGAATTTTCCTATGGTATAAACCAAACCTTGGTGGGAAGACAAGAGTTTCCTTTCTGGCATACAGACTGTAGCTTCTCTCTGTGGGAACAACTCATATTGCTGAATAATGGGGCTTGACTCCAAAGGTTGTGTGTGTGGTTGTATATGCTGTGTGCTGGTTAGAAAGCTGTGTACTATGAAATGCTTTTGCACAGCAGAGGCCTGTACCATGGGATTGACACACAACAGTTCATTTCACATGGCAGAAAAAAGTGTGTAAAAATCTAAGTGCAATAACACTGTTGTATGTACTCCACTGCTCCTAATCACCAAAAGTCAGTTTAAGCCGCTGGTCTGCTTGCTCATGCCCCTAGGGGAGTTCAGGATCTGAATCCTTCCTAGGGCAGTGTTTTCTTTCCCTCTGAGCTGGCCCCATATTCCCCATGAATCAGGAACAAGACAGGCACCAGTAGATTCCTGGACACACGCAGGCAGCCCCAGGGGAGCATGGGAAGTGGAGCCTGCCAATCCCCTGGCACATCTCCCTTGGTTGCTTGGATAGCAAGAGCAGAGACGTTCCTCCTTTCTGTCCCCAGCAAATAGGAACTCTTCTCTTCCAAGTGGGGTCCACCTTGCCATTCCTCATTCCTAGCCTTCGAGCTCAAGGCGTTTCTTGTCTTCCATTTGCCAGTGTGAGCAGTATAGGATGTGCCCAGGCAGTGCTCCTGGCTCTCAGCACTGAAGCAGAGTTTCACAATCAGGGATTTCATATACAAGTTGATATTTACATTTTATTTTTACAAATTAGTGGGTTCTGTTCAACTGGGCCAGTTGCACCTAAGTAGTGCTGGTCCGCTGATGAGGAGGAAGCTTTGCCATTCTTTTGGAATATCCTTTCCACCTATGCCTGTCCTTGGTTCTTTTTTTTTTTTTTTTTTTTTTTTGTCTTTTTGAAACAAGGTCTCACTTTGCAGTTCAGGCTGGCCTGGAGCTCACTTTTGTAACCCAGGCTGGTCTTGAACTCACACAGATCCTCCTGCCTCAACCTCCCAAGTGCTGGGATTACAGGCGTGCGCCACGACGCCCAGCTTTGCTGTCCCAGATTCTTAGCTGATAGATCACACAACTTCTTCATCCATGCTGTTGCGTGTTCCATTCTGAATGGATTCTGTGACTCTCCCACATAATGCACAGTTTGGGATCATAAACAATGCTATGGGGCATTTTATATTGATGGCTATTTTTCATACATTAAAAGAACTTAACAGTTGGGTTTTACATTACTATCTTGCAAGAATATATTTTCCTACCCCAAAACATTTGGGACTCACTTATTTAGATCTCTCATATCTTTCTTTCTTGTCTGTATTTGGCATAGTGTCTCACAATGCAGCTTGGACTCACAGTGATCCTCCAATTTTCAGCCTCCCCAGTGCTGGGATTACAGGTGTGCCCCACCATGCCCAGTCTCAGTGGTCAGTTCAGTGTACTCCAAAGCCCACATGACATGTTATGCTAGGGTTTGAACCCTGGTCCCTGCACTTGCCTAAGCAGGTGCTTAGTCCACTGAGCTATCTCACCGGCCCTCTCACATGCAACTTTCTATCTAACACGTTAAATAATTCTAATAAATTTGTTCACCATGCTTATTCTACCCAAAACACTTTCATATTGAATGCAATATTGTATTTTATAGAAGAATATTTATTAAATTTTCTAGGAAATTAGAGTAGCATTTGTAAGATATGGCATTTAATACACTACACATCAAAGAACACCTTTTCTATATTTTATTTTACAATTTGGTGTGTCATAGTTTCTCTGACTATTCTCTAATAGGGGGGTTCACACAATTCTGTGATAAATTGACACTTCTCTGAAGGAGGCTGTCTTTCTGGTGTGTATTTATGAGCTCTGAACTTGCTGAGAACATTGAAGACCACAATTGTTAATCCTGTTTCATACAAGGGCTTTGAGCTGTCTCTATCAAATACTTCACGTTTCCTCTGGAATTTGCTCTGTTGGTTCCAACCCTCAGATAATAATCTCTTGTCCCCCACCTGCTGGCAATTTTACCTCAATGGTTCTTCCAGCACACCCCACCCTGATATCTTCAGGCATTGCTCCAAGTCATATCCTCTTCTGAGACTATGCCTAATTCATTCTCTTCAATTATATGGTTACCTTGGAGATATTTATAGGTTGTGATCAAGTCCCCTGCAGTCATTGCTCTGCCAGACTTTATAAATTTAGCTCCCTTCACCTCTCCTCACATGTTTTATCTTCTTGCCTTTGTAAGCATTCCTTCTTTGCGTGCCTAGCTTTGTAGCTCTCTGATATTTCAATATCTTTCCTGAATGAGGGAGGCCAGAATAGCACATTATATCCCCGGTTTTGCTGTGAGTATCCAATTTTAGAGAGGGAGGAATTGAAGGAAAGGATTACCTCAAAATTGAGCCTCATTTATTTTATCATTCAGAAAAATAGACAAAATAATAGTGAAAGCTCACAGGGCACTGTCAACACGTTTCCATACATTTTAACATACTGCTAGAATAATCCTTGAAGCTGAGGGGAGAAATTATTTTCTTGAGGCAGAATTTTTACTACCATTATCTGCTAGAATGTAAAAATCCAGGTTTCTAATAGGACTAGACATTGAAATGGGCATGTCTCCCATGTTGTACAAATTCTTAAACCCACATTATTAATTATTTTTGTCATTGTTATTGCTACTTGTGTCTTTGTGGTTTAAAATGCAAAGCAGCAATGGACATTTCATTTCAGGAACAATGAATAAAATGCAATGTATACCACCTGGGCACTAGTGTTAAATTCCAATGAAGGTGTTTTGATATTAATCACATGGAGCAGCATGACAAACAGATATGCTGACATTACAGAGACCCAAGACCAGTTTAACCATCAGGGGTCATGGTCTCAAGTGTATTTGATTTTTCACCCATACTGCCAGAGAAAAAAATTGCATAAACTTACATAAAAATGTAGGCAGTAGTTACATGTTGTTTACATCACAAACATATACAGAAACATCAGCATTTTTAAGAAACAATAATAGATAAATAGATGTTTCAACACATTTTTCTGCCTAAAACCCCAGGAACAATTTTGACACCCCTTACGGATACATACCCCGCTTTGGATGCGCTGGCTTGCCAGGCGGGCTGCACATGGGAGGAGTTGCTCTTCTCTGTAGGAGCGAAAGGAAGCTCAGCTTCAACAGCTAAATGTTGGAGGAAACTTCAGAGGACGCAGCTGCCTGCCAAATCTGCAGGACTCACAAAGACAGATTCAACCCAGGGAGGAGAGAAGATATTTTAAAAACTTACATTTGTATTAAATGTATTTGGATAGTGTCCTTGTTGGCATTCTTAAAATGCAGTGTAACAATGATGTTTACAACATTAATAGGGTATCAAATAGGATAAGTAATCTAGAGACAGTTTAAATTCTATGGGATGTTCTGCCATGTTTATATGAAAGTATTAGGTCATTTTCTCTAAGGCACTTGGATATCTGCAGGCTTTGGTATCCCTGGAATAAATCTCCTATGGATACTAAGTGACAATTGTATTTAGTTTAAATGTTCATTTTCAGTAGAAATATGGAAGTCCAGACATATATTTACCTAAGGGTGCAGAGTTGAATAACAAGAAAGCTGTGGGAAAATATTAACTTTCTAATTCTCAGACTGCAATGCATAAAAACATCGGTAAGGAGAGACAGAAAGAGAGAGAGAGAGAGAGAGAGAGAGAGAGAGAGAGAGAGAGAGAGAGAGAGAGAGAAAGGAAAAGAAAGGAAGGAAGGAAGGAAGGAAGAAAGAAAGAAAGAAAGAAAGAAAGAAAGAAAGAAAGAAAGAAAGAAAGAAAGAAAGAAAGAAAGAAAGAAAGAAAGAAAGAGACACCCTCACACCCAAGAGTTCTGTTTTGGCTGGATTCAGCAAAGTGGAAACAGCTGCAGAGCACTGTAGAGGAGAGGGTGACCCAACAGTTTCTGTTCAAGGTAAGCATTTTTGCCTCTGTAGTCTCTGTCCTCTCATGCCATCCCCCTCAGCCTCCCTCCCTTTCATCCTACCCCCTTGGTCTCCCCACTTCCACACACCAACTCAAAATGCCACCAGGCTACTTTAACAGCCGGCCTTTTGAACAAGATTACTGTCTCTAAAGCCTGCTTATCTGCGTACAAATTCTGACTCAGTTCCTTAATAGCGTTACTTAGTAGCTCAGTGGCTCTAAGTAAATTATTTGAATTTCTCCATGCTCACTTCCTCTTCCTTGGAATTGTGACTATTAAAGCTCAAGATGAGCTAATGTGAGTGTCCATGAGATGATAAACTTCCAGATGGGTTGATGGAAGCGTTCAACCAAATAATGCATGTGAAGTCCTCACCACGCTCCTTTGGCCCACGTTAGTGACCTTTAAATGTTAGCTGCTATTATTGTTACAATTTTACTACCATTCTGACTAAGGCTTGTAGCGTGTTCCTCTGAGTCACTGTATTTTGTGTTATAGCATGTCTTTGTGCTTTCGCGAGAAAGGCATTTTCCTTTCCACTTTCTAAACAGGTACACTGAGGCCCGTGGTAGGTCCAGAATCGGTCCTGCATCCTAGGACAGAATCCCAACCCTGTGTCCTGTGCATACACTGGAACCGCATTTCCTTTCAGGATGAAAGCAATGCCTGGAAGCCCCGGGTAACGGAGCAGGAACACAGACTGCATCGCGTGTCTAACTTCCCACTGTATCTTACTCCTCATTCCCCCAAAGAACCTCTTGTGGGTGCAGGGGGATCCCTGTGAGCATTGTACTCAGCTGTGGGGGTGGCGGCCACCACATTAAAGCGTTATCTGTTCCATGGCCTGACCTCTGGCTCCGTGAGAGATGGTGCTGCTACCTGAATAGCTTTGGCACCCATGTCGCTTTCCCACCTTCTTGGAGAGTTTCCGTTTCCTGCAGCCTGCAGCATCAGGCAGTGTTATTAAATGATAAGGGATTTGCTTGCTGGTAGTATATTGTGATAGGCTGGGAGACAATGACTGTTCTGACACATTGGAGGGCATGGTAGTCTGATTATGGGAACTCCATATCAGTGAGCAGATCACGTGACAGGACTGCATCTGGGACACTGCCTCCCTTCCCCAGAGAGTTATTAATGGGCCTTCATGCCTGCGAGGACAGACTACTAGGTCTGGGCGATGCGATAATTAGAGATATGTCACTTATCATAAGCAGGAACATAGCACCCAGGGCTTGCGGCTCTGGTACAAGCACAGGGCAAACTCCATTCTCTGGAGACAACAGTAAAGTGGAATTATTGTGACCTGAAAAGGTCATCTTAAAAGTCGTCACCTATGGGCTTTGACTGACAAATGGTATGGAACACAGAGCACGTGCTCAGGGCTGAGAGGGAGAGCGCAGACTTTTATTCCTACCTGTGCTACGGTAGAGCTAGACGGTATTGATTAAAAGACAGTTAATTTTTCACAGTCTGTTTTTGACAAATTCCAAGTGTACATGACCTACTTATCTCTCAAGGTTGAAACTTAATACCACTTTCTTTGAAGGTAGCAAGGCAGGGGCAGGGGTGGATATGTGTTTTGAGAGAAAAAGAGATAACATGATGGTTTTCACAAAAGGAAAGGGATCCATACAGAAGCAGAGGTTGGTGATAAAAGAGAAAAGTTTTTGGCCAAATCATCCAAATTGGGGCTGGGGAAAGCAAGGAAATGTGAGAGAAAAATAGCAGTAGGGGATTTGTACTTTGCTGCCTTTCCTGTAGGGTAAGAAACAGAGCAGGTGTTGGATGACTGGGGAGGAATGTGAAGCCATCCCCAAGTTTTATTATTAAACCCTTCTCTACAAAAGACTTTAAGGCCATCAACTGTGAGCAACAGGGATCTGGTTAGTCTGGGGACTTGAGGAAAATTTAAACCTTCCCTTTTGGGTGGATTCCAAAGGAAACCAGCAGGTACATTTTCAATGAATCAGAAAGACTTGGGTGTGAATCTGAGAAAGTTCTGTCATCTAGGTCTATTTTTTTTCTTTTCTCTTAAGATAACACTCATCCAGTGATGGCGATGCTTTCAGAGCTTTCAACAGTAACAAACACCAAACTGTGGCCCTCGTGCCCTGCTGCCTTAGGTATATAGTCATCGCTCCTCCCATCTGTACTTTAGAGTTAAAGGTTACATGTTCATATTAGCCCTCTGCTTGTTGGACTCAAAGTCCCAATGCTGACACCTTAAAAGGGACAAAAGTTATTTGGCATGCAGTCTGAGGTTTCCTGCTCTAATTGATAGGATTCAAGGCAGGTGCATCTTGGTAGACTGGCACAGCGGAACAGGGCTTCTTGGAAGCAGATTTGGGGAAAGAAGATGGGGCTCATGGCTTAATGTCAATGTGAACCAAGGGCACAGATCTATGACCCACCCTGAGTCCCCCTAGAAATGCACTCTACCAATTCCCTGAGTAGCTTCCAAGACAATCAAGTTGATAATGTAGCATAATTGTCATAATATTTTATAGTCTGCTAAAAATTGAATGTGTTATTTTATTTGCAATGTGGATAGCACTATTCTTGGCACATAAGAGCCTGCTCATCATTGTGGAGGAAGAGGTGAGAAGACAGAAAATGCACAACACATCCTAAGTTGCTGAGTGGGTGGCTAAGCTAGAAGCTGGATGATGTTGGCCTATCTGTATGAACCAGGATTGAATAACGTTCTTTATAGGCAAATCCGTGCCACACTTCCTGAGTCTTGTCCTCAGTTCTCGGGATTTTGGTGGCTCACATGTTTCCTCTAGTTTTCCTGCCTGCCCATGACTCTACAGATATAAGAGGTGTTCTCTGTTTTCTATTACTTTGAATTGGTACTAGGACCACATTAATCTCATCATATTGTCCCTGAGCAGTCCCTTTCCTGGGTGACCACGAGAAGATATTGTTGGGGTCTGCACAGGTAGACAAGGGGCTATGGGGTCTGCCTTAGTGTTAAGGCATCTACCACAGACATGTGGCTTATTTTACTCCAACTATAGTCCAAGAATAAAGAAGGGCTTGTTTTTAAAGTTTCAAGTTTTTAAAATTCTTTTCTCTTTATTGCATGTGTTAGCTTTCCATTGCTGTTACAAAAATACCTGAGCTAAATCAACTAAAAGGAAGAAAGGTTCCTGTCACTTCAATCTCTGAAGTGTCAGTTCTTGATCAGCTGGTTGCACTGCTTTCAATCCTGAGGTGAAATGGAAACATGAGAATTGAAGGAGACGATGAAACAATGCTGCTTATCTCATGGAAGCCAGAAAGCTGGTTTCTCCTTTCTTCTGCTTTTGTCCTACTTGTGCCTCCTGCTTCATGAGGGCTTCCTTCTCATTTTGCTGTCCCATATCTAAACAATCTCTGGAATCACTTTCTTGGGCACAACCCAAAGTGTGCTTTTTTTTTTTTTTTTTTTAAGAATTTCTTATTTTTTTTCTTGTTTCAGAACTTTTGTTTGTTTATTTATTTATCTTTATGGCCGGCTCAGCCTCCCCGAGGGCAGGGCTGGCGCAGCATGTGGTGCCTGGGATCAAACCGCGGTCCCTGCAGCCGCCTAAGCTTTCCTGAGCAGGTGCTTTAGACCACTGAGCCATTCTGCCAGGCCCCAGTGTGCTTTATTAATTTCCCAGACATTTTCAATCCAACCCAGTGTGATCATAGAATTATTTTTTATGTGACTGACATCAGTGACTGACTGTGAAAACCAGTGAAATGTAAGTGTAAGTTAGGCTGGAAGGGGTAGGGAAGAGGACCATCTATGAGATGCGATTACACACACCTTCTGGAATGCACAAATTTCTCTTTTATAAGAATGCCCTATGACATGTACCACCCTGATTTGAAGGTTTCATAACAATAGAAACATCTTGTTTGGTCAAGGGATGGTATTGTATGTCTTAGAACTCTGGAATGAAACTGTATATCTGTAATATTTTTTACCTGTGATGGGAATATCTTTTTGTTCTTTTTTTTATTCCTGTATATTTTACTCTTAGATATACTTTTTATGTTTCTTTAAAAAAAGTACCTGTTTTTTGGTACTGATTGTCTGAGTGAGAGGTGTTTTTCTACTAATACCTCTAATTCTGAAATTTTCTTTAATTTTATATCTTCATTTAAATTATCATGACTGTGTTTTTCTAAAGAAACTTAATTTTTCCTTGTCAGTGGGGGACAAGTCATATTTTTATGAAGAAAATAGAATGTATATTATATATTAAGCAATATCTGAGTAGCAGACAATGTATATATATGACTGTATCTGTTTTAATTTTGATTTTCCCTCTTGGATTCTTCTCAATGATTTCATAGTAAACACTATGAAATGTATTTCCCAAATGTGGACCCAAGATTTGGAGGAGTTAAATAACTTTCCAAGTTCCTACCACTTTTTCAAATCATTGAAAATAATTTTAAATTCCAAGGTTCACTAGAGCCAAATCCCAATTAGGTTCTTTTTCTAACCAGGACTTTTTCTACTATCTATAGAATTTCCTCCTTGAGTCTTTCAGCTTCCACATTATTCTACTCAGTGCCACATTCATTGCATACAGACTGCCTCAGGGCAAGGTGGAAGGATGAGACCAAGAGATCATATGATCAGCTTTTCCATCCATGTGCATGAATGGCTCCTTTCTCTCCTAGTAAGAGAGGTAGCCAGTGGCAGCATTTGAGGAAACTGTAGGTCCTTACTTGGTAAAATCTTGAGACTTATATCCTACTAGAAGCACCTCCCATTTTTCCTAAAGAAATAGTAATGTCCTATGCAATGACAAAAATTTCCTCAGAAGGAAAAAAAGAAGGAATATAGATTAGATTAGATAGATAGATAGATAGATATATACATACATACATACATACATACATACATACATACATACATGATAGATCTGTTTTAGTGTGTCTGGTAGAGATAGCATGACAGAAAAGATTTAATATTTTCAGCAGAATATGTGATTTAAGGAAGATAATTTATTTTGTTTTCAGTGAATAATAAATTCAATTAAAGACTATTTTTAAGCAGTAAAGAGAATTTCGCTTTGTTCAGATATTGCTTTTTCCAATTTTTTTTAATCAATTTTCAATCATCTAAGATTATAGACATCTATCTTAGGAGATAATCAGTTGCCTGGCAGACATAATCAATTGATATTTAAAGATCATAATTGTGACCTGGGGTAATAAATAGTAGTAAGAATCTTAATTTTTGTGTTCACTATTGTAGAATTTCAGATCTTCAGCTGCTGCATCCCTAACTTCAAAAGACTCTATTCAAAAGACTCTATTAAAATTGCAGCTTAAATGTTAATAACAAGAAATATTAGTTGACTTGCTTTAAAAAATATCACTCTAAATATAATTGTGTGCATCAGTAAGACAAAGAAAATGCATGTGAATTTTTTAGTCTCTATTCTTTAATGCTATCTGTCTTTTCCAAGTGATTTTTCAAGATGTTTACTTTAAGTGTATCATTCTAGAATATGTTTATCAATGATTCTTTCTAAAATATTAGAAAGGTAGATAATGTAAAACTTCAGAAGATTTTTAGTGTTCTGTGGCCAGATAATCCTATCCTACTGTTTTCAGTTATCTACTGGAAATGCTTTTATATAGTTGACTCAATCATGCACCATTGAATAATGCCGCATGCTTCTTCCCAAAGAATATGCGTTCAACTTGGGAGATTCATTAGCTAGTAGGGACTTCAATGGTGCTTAAGGAAGAAATGCCAAAAACATGCCTAACATGAAAAGCGAAGCATTTTCCTTCAAGCATAAAGTGCAAGAGTGAGAGCTCACTTAATAGTGAACTTGATCAGAGACAGTGTGCCAGCAGACGAGGCCTGGACATTAATTCACATGGTGACAGTGAGCTTAACTTTGTGAGGATTTTGAATTTGCTCACTAAACGAATGATTCGCTGGGAGGCAAGGTCCAGACAGATCAATACCACACAAAAAGATAATTGCTTTGCTCGAATCCTAAGAAAGGTCTAAGGCTTTAGGGAAATTGAGAGAGATTTTTTTCTTCCACAAAAGGTAATTAATGAGTACAACACACAATTCAAGGCAAGAAAATGGAATCTGAAAGTTTGAAAGCCATGATTCAGAATGAATTTGGAGACTTACAAAAGGGCGTTAACCCAGAACGGTGCGTATAGAGGTGCCGATGGTGATGGTGGCCACACTATCTCACCAAAAGACCCCTGTTAAAATGGACCACTGAGAAAGAATCCAGGAACACATGAATAAATGCTTTTGCTTTCTGGGATCACTATACAGACAAAGAAAGTCAAATATTTAGTGAGAAACAAATGCAGTGACTGAAGACATCGTGAAGCTAGTTTATCTACAAAGCCTGAAACGTGGTCCACCATGCAATGAATGAATATAGGTTTGATCCTTTGTAATTCTGTGCTTTCTTGGATAATAAAAACTGTTTTCATTCATCAATAATATATCAAAAGATAGGGGCCAGCCAAATAGCTCAGCAGATTAAAGCTCCTACAAGCAGGTTCAGGGGCCAGGGGTTTGGTACCCAGGCTCCTGCTGTGCTGGTCTCATCCGTGGGGAACGCTAAGATGCCAATTGAGACTGGACATGGTGACATGTGCCTGTAATCCCAGCTCATGGGAGGCTGGAAACTGGCAGATCATTACAAGTCTGACCCAGCAGTGAGACGCTGAACACACTATAGACCCTTCCCTGAAATACAAAGATAATTTATGATGTAAATTCAGTGATTTTCTACTCTTTGAAATATATAATGAATTCAGCTAGATATTTCATATGTTATACTAAATTTGAAATTTTAAAGCAAGTGAACAAAGTTACTTATATAGTACCCATTAATTTTTTCAAATTTTGTAATGCGGAATGACAAAAACGTGTCACACTGAGACAGTAAGTGTTATCATCTGCTTATATAGTCTGGTCCCTCTGCCAGATAATAGGGTTCTCAAATACAGTCCTAGCCCTAGACTGAACTTTTACACACAGTAGCTATTTAATAAATGATTTTTAAATGAGTGCAGAAAAATGTATAATCCAACTGCAACCCTAAAAAGTATGCATTAAATGCATAACTGGTACCCGATAGGATTCTTACCACATTTTTTGAATAAAGAGATACAGACCTGACCATATTTTTAGCCTATAGTATTTGACCTAAAAATATAGATGATTAAAACAAAGCACTAGACTGAGTCTAGAGATTCATGCTCTGACTTTAGAAATGAATAACCACTCTCTTCCCCTGGTGGTTTCTGTTGTCCTCCTGAGTCTCCTGTTTTATCTGAGAAATAACTACATTTAGGGGCCAGATGTTTTAGGGACGCTATTTCTATTATGTCAAAAATTTCAAATAATCTCCCAGAAACCTGGAAACTGATTATGTGCAGAAAACAAAAATGGTGAGAAGTGAGCTTCAGTTTAGTTTAAAGTTGTCCTCAAAAGCCAACTCTCTCAAAGGCTTTGCAAGAGCCAGTTAGGATGAGTCTTTAATGCAGAGGAAGGAGAGGATAATAGTTGAAAGATAGAGAGAAACATAACCAAATATTTAGAAAGAGGCAGAGGCTAAGGTTGTGGCTGTAGTGCTGGGATGGTTGGTACATACAGCCTAAGACACATTTTGCTTTAAAAGTTGTTTTGCTGTGTTTACTTTGAAGCAATGTTAATTTATAGAAATTTCCCAAAGATTACAGAGAATACTTATTTCATTCACCCAAATTCCAAAATATAAAAAATATACATGACCAGAATTATTCCATGTGTATGTGTTAGTAGAACCAAAGACATTCACACTGATCTGCAATCCCATTTTTTAATTTTTTTTTCAAAGAAAGTCTTGTTAACTTTCCCAGGCTGAGCTCAAATTTTCAACCCTTCTGCCTCTGTTTCCCAGAGGGCTGGAATTCTAGGCATGAGTCACAATGTCTGGTTTCCATATTTTTAAAATGTGTGTGTGTGCATGTGTGTGTGCGTGTGTGTGTGTGCGTGTGTGTGTGTGTGTGTGTGTGTGTGTGTGTAAAGTTTCTGAAAGACCATTAACTACAGACTTTTCTCAGTTTCTCCTAGTTTTCTGCTAGATTCCTTTTTTTAATGCTCAGGATTAAATCTGGAAGATCATATTTTATGTAGCCTGCTTGGTTCCTTAATCTTCACTAATCTGTGACAGTCCCTAAATACTCTTTAATAGGGAAGAGTTGTTAGATTAACCCCATATCTCCTACTAGTTCTTTCTACACTGAACTTGGATATCACTGACTTCCTTGGCTGTATTATGCCTAAGAAATTTCACCATTGTTCATGGGTGCACGCATCTGGTACTTCGCTTACTGGTGACATACGCTATGCTCGAAGCCATAGAGTGTGTCACAGCACCATTCTCACACCACTGAATTATCTGCTCATTGACTGTATAGTGAAGGTCTGTGACTGGGAAGGCAGGCCCTGGAGCTCAACTTCCTGAGATCAACTCCTTTCTTTAGTCATATGACATAGGGAAGTCACTCAATATCCCTATACCTTAATTTCAAAATTTTCAAAATGGAATTCATGAAGAATTCAAATGAGCAGATGACTGAAGAGCATTTAGAACAGCAATTGGCACATGGTACGTACGACATATACATTTCCATTATGTTTATTGTTTACCATTAAACAAACACATGAGGAACTCTGGTGTAGACTGCTGGATTCTGAGCCAAAATACCTAACACATTATGTTGGCTCCACAGTTGTTTGAGAGTGTTTTCTTTGAGTTATGTAATATAGTGATCCTTGCTTTGTATTGTAAAGGAGTTCCCTTAAGGGTCAGATAAGCTCAAGCATGAGAAAGAGGTATGCAAAATGCAAACTCGGGTAATGAAGGTGATGTGGTCCTCAGCGGGGCAGCAAAGTGGTGAAAGTGGCAGCAGAGGTATATAGCTATGCAGGGACTGTTTCTGATAGTTATGGATATGGGATAGTTTGTGAATGGATGGCCTTCTGGTCAACCATCTAGTGTGGCTATGGGAGAACACTGGAAGAAAAAAAATAATGTAGGGATTGCCCTCTTATGCACATATCTCAAAGGGTTGCAAGCACAGCTGTTGATGCCCGTGGGGCCCAGATAGGGCTTAAATTGGATTGGAGACTTGGTGAGACAGCATTTCCACATGAGCATTATGTATCTTCATTTTTGTCCCAAAGAAAATTTGAAAGACACTGTGCTATGTTCTTGTTCTAAATGATATCCCTTGGTATGACTTTGTTATCTGAGCATCTACAAGCTGGTAATGTAGCCAAGGCCCATTGCTAGGGCTAGAAGGCCTGAGTATAAGGTGCATTATGCCTGAGCTGCTGGAACTGGACTTGCCCCAGATATTCTCCTTTATTACCAAGCAACTGAGATCAGACCCACTAAGTCAAAGGAAGCAATATCTTCACTTTAAAGACAAATGAGTAGGAAAAGCCTGGGATGGGGCCTTCTCATTCTTTATCATTGCTAACAAGGATATGCAAGAGTCATGAATTCAGATTCTTGAACTTTGACTTGGGAGTCTTCTCTGTTATTTTTGTCCTGTGTTTACCTCTATGTCTTACAACATCCAGTATTTTAATTACATAACAACGAGTAAAAGATTCTTTAAAACACCCATCATCTTGTTAAAATATGTAAATAGAGGGATACATTGTATGACTAATGGCTAAAACTTATGACATGCTTATTTTGCATCTGGCACTATTTTAAGCATTTTACACTTAATCATTAAAACTCTATTAAGTAGGATTATTGCTGTTTTACAGATGACAGTGCCAAAATACACAGGAGCTGTGGAAATTGCCCATAGGTTGAACACTTAACAATTCACAGGATTCTTTCAAATGCTGTCTCATTCTCATAATAATATATTTGCTAATTAACATATTGTATAAGATGATATTTTCCATGCTATGCCAGATTAAATAATTATGTGAAAGAAGAACCATAAATACAGTGATAAAGGCTGACAGTGTTTATTTTATTATTAAATATTATTTTCTTCATCAATTAATGAAATACTAGTTACTTAGTATTTTACTTTTACTAATGCTATCATAGAAGAATTTAAATATAAACTTTAAGTGCTTGAGGGAAAATGTGAAGCAATGTCGGGATTGTATTGCTTTATACCACGTTGTAGGTTTAAGAGATACATGAAATGGGAGGAGGAAGTTTGAAGGGGTTAAGAATGAATTATTGAGCTTTTGAGTGAAAACAGTAAATGAAAAGTCTGAGATAATTCTCTTCCTTAAAAAATCTAATATGACCTAATTAGATTTCCCACATGTATGAGCCTAGGTGAGCTATACATGCTTGGTTGTGCAGTTTCTAGTACAGTGAATGCAGTTTACTAATCTCATCAAAGGATAATGTATTCTAAAAAAGAAAAGAAGAGAAAGTAACCTGATCTCTGGTGAAAAGAGATCCCCTATGGATAGCATCCAGGGATTAAATCTTTTCAAAGACCAAAAATACAGTGAAATGCCCTCAGCTAAACAGAACATGGTGTATTCATTCTCAGTGATTCAGAAAGATTTTATACCACCCCAGGGCTGTCATTATGAACATCAGTGATCATTGTAAGAATTTGGGAAAGTGCTAGTATAGAGGAAGCCCCAATTACAGAACATGGGATGAAGCATAATTATACTGTGCTTAGACTAATGGGTCTAACAAGCACTGTTCCTTAATCTAAATGTTGATTTTGGAGTGAGTTAAAATTAGGGGTAGGACTATGTTAGGAAAATTTTGTTTTACTGGATTGACTGTGTAGACGTGTGGAATTTGGATGGATTCAACCAACATTTCTTATGTGCTACAATCCTGTCAGCCTCAGAGCAGGAGCTGAGGATGGCTCAAGGAGGTACAGCCCAGTGTGAAAGAGGAATTCTTCACAATAATAACCGTACAATAATAACAGAACTGAAAGGCTGGCAAAGGTGGTTCAGCAAACTAAGTGCTTTCTTAGGCAAGTACAGGGACTAGGGTTCGATGCCCGCCACCATTGTCTCACTGACCCCCGCCTCTGGATGCACTGAATTGGCTGCTGTGACCAGTCATGGTACACACCTATAATCCCAATGAGGGGAAGCTGAAAATAGGAGGAGCACTATGACTGTGAGCTGCGTAGTGAGACCCTGTGTCAAGAGCTGATATTAACTGACCCCTTTCTAGGTTGCATCTATTAATCTAAATGTGGTGCATGCATTAATCCATGTGCCTACTCATCACCATAATATGGCGAAGTAGGAGCTATGCCAGGTGAACCCAAGGCCCCGTGAAGGTCAGACAATTTATGGAAAGCCATTCAAAGAAGGAATGGCAAGATTAGGTTTAGGTTTACATAGATTTGGGGCCTTATCTCCCCTCTTAGTCTCCATGAAAAAATATGGATAGTAATAGGATTAATTTAAAACAGTGTCCAGAGACTGAAATGTGGTGTAGGAGCTGTGCTCATGGTATGGTTCATGGCATGGCTGGAGGTGATTACGGCCCTAACTCCCTTGCACACCCTACTGTAGCCATTCTCAGCTCTTAGCTATTCTAAAAATAAGTCAATTTTTCTACCTTGAGGTCTTGATATTTGCTATCTTGACATGGATTTCCCCAAACCAGGAGTTCTTTTGGGATTCTTGCCCTCAAACCTTTCTCACCCCTGTCCCAGTGTCACCTGTCAGGAAGGACTTTCCTGATCTGTCCCCATTTTTATCCTATCTCCCCACGATCTCCTGGTCACTTTCCTACATGAATTTTAATATCATACTCCTAGTTATATGGTTGCTTGCATGGGAATTTGGCCTCTATGTCCTCACATTAGGAAAGAGGTTCCCAGGGGGCCAGGAACACTTTTTCTATTGCCACTCACTGTGTTTCCAGTGTCGGGAAGAGTGCCCGCCACATAGGGGTATCAGATGCTACTTAATTTCATAAATTTAAAGGACAGAGAAATGTCAAAATGTGAAAATGCTAATACCAGAGTGTTGGAATTATGAACATTTATGAAAATGTATTTGCCAAGTTTTCTATCATATGTATGTGACACTTTCTTATCAGCAGAAGACTAAAAATAGGCACCAGTGAAGAACTTAACTGCTCCATTGTGTGGTGGCCCTACTCCTTCTGAGTCTAAGCTAGCTCTACACTACTGTTTTATATTGCATTTTCATACAGAACAAGGTGCTAGAATTCATGTCTGTCCTGCTAAATCGCCTGCACTGACCTCTTACAAGGGCAGTGTGGATCTCTGTTCAGCATCCTTGGTGAGCATCTTTTCTGAAAGGCAGAAGTTTCTAAATGGAACTCTTGATTCTCAACTCACTGTCCATATAGAGACCCCCTCTCGATTGATCCAATGTCCACCTACCAGGGCAAGCCCAGCCTGAGATTCACTTTTCCCTGTCCTCACGTCCTAACCATTGGAAGTTTTGCTCGGTCCACTTGCACAGTATCCTAACTCAGAGCTCGTCTCCCAGGGGCTGACCTCTGTGCATTCCACCACACTGCAGACTACCAGACCTCACCAAAGCCATGTCTCACCGCAGACACTGTCGAGCTGGTGTCTTTGTTTCCATTTGTGCCTGACTCCCCACTCCCTGCCAGTCTCTTTCAGAGTAGATAAGATATCTTTTAAAGGCTCACCTGCCCACACTGCACCACTAAAGTCTTCACGCAGCTTCACGGCTCATGCCTAATGAACTACAACTGCGTAGCCATGGGCGTCAGGACTCCTCAGGCCCTGGCCCTCCATCGTCTCAGACTTCATCTTCCACTGCTCTTGCACTAAGAGCTGCTCATCAGACAGCCAGGCTTGTCCTAGCTCCACACTTCCCCCTTGCTATGGGGCCTCCTCCCTCAGCGCCATGGCAAGATTTTTTCTCATTTGTTTTATTTAGCTGAGTTTTCAGTTCAGAGTTCACTGCCACAGATTGACAGTTTTTTTTTTTTTTTTTTTTTTTTTTTTTTTTTTTTTTTTTTTTTTTTTTTTTTTT
>PVJA010002859.1:26869-47259 GCA_004027025.1 Myocastor coypus | reverse complement strand
TAGTCTGCTATTACCCAGTTCACATGTTTACATGCTTTATGTCTGCCTCATCCATAAATGAGAGCACCAAGGGGAAAGAAAATGTGATTGCCTAAAGCACTGCTGTGACCTCGACACACAGAGCAGGCCCTGGCCTGCAGTAAGTGCTTCAGAAATGGTGACAGAATGAAGGAGGCAAACATTAAAACCTGACTGTATAGGGAGCGTGTGGAAAGACCAAGGATGGATATCAGTAAGATTCAGATCACCCCAGCGTGCAAGTGTTCCTAAGTGACGCATTACACATACGTCCTCAACCGTCCCTCTCTCCTGATGACTTCCCTTCTTTCTCTTCCTACTCCCTTCCCTCCTTCCCTCCCTCCCTCCCTCCCTCCCTCTCTCCCTTCCTTCCTCCCTCCCTCCCTTCTTCCCTCCCTCCTTTCCTCCCTCCCTCCCTGCCTCCCTCCCTCCCTTCCTTCCTTGCTCCCTCCCTCCCTCCTTCCCTCTCTTCATGTTTCACAAAGTAGACACTATCAGGACACTGTACCTGGGCTTTCAATAGTTACCTGAGCTAAGCTCTGTGTGTGTGTGTGTGTGTGTGTGTGTGTGTGTGTGTGTGTGTGTAGGGATAGCAAAAAGAGAGTCTGGTGAATAAGTAGATAATACAATATAAAATTTGTGCTTTTTTTGGTAAAGTTTATGTATCTAAGCTATTTTACATGCTGTTTTGTGAATATAAAGAAAGCTGCTCTTACATCTGATTACTGGAAAGTTTGTTGATGAACGTCTATGCTTAGGTTATCACACATTTGTCTTCTGGGGAGCTTCCCCAAATCTGAGTTTTAACATATGAAAGGGAGAGAAAATTCCAGCATGAGTCAGCAGAGAGGCAGTCAGTGGCAGTCAGAGATGGGCTTCTGAAAACTCACTATGTTCTTCATCAAGTCGGGATTGCTGAAGCAGACTGCGCAGGTCACTGTTTAATGAGAGCGATAAATACTTCTCACTAGCCCAGGGGATAATAAGCAAAATTAGCTTCCATTCCAAAATAGTTTTTTTTTTTTTTTTTTTTTTAAGCCAGTTAATATTATTGACTTCATGCATAACTCACCAATCATAGGAAGCATTACTGCACCTCTCCATTGATAATTAGAATAATTGCTGTCCTTTTATCTTTCCCCACTAAAGACACTCTCCCAGGGCCTCCCAGTTCCCTTTCTGTCTTAGTACACCACACACATCTCCTTTCCTAAGAGAACATCAAGGCTCAGCCTAATTGGGCCATTTCCCTGTCGGACTGGTTTGCTTCTAAATCTGCCTCTTCTGTGGGTTGCAGGGAGGTCAATAAGATGCAGTCAAATGGCAGAGAATTAGTAAAAGTACATATATCCTAGAACAAAATATCTACCATCTGTGAACATCAATTACAAGAGGAAACTTAATATAACCTTAGATAAAGGATTAGCAGTTTTCCTGCATCTGCTGACAATTACTACTGCGTTGATTTGGGCTGCATGGCTGATACATGAGACACGCTGTTCTTTTTTTCCTCTCTGAAGTAGTAAGAGATAGAATTTCTATCAACAGTGTTTCCCATGGGTGCGGATCATCAAACTTAATGGTGTCACTTGGTAACCACATCCCTCAGACCTACTACCTGAAAGGTTTGCACATACCAAGGGGCTTATATATTTGACAAGTTTCCTTAGTAACTTAATCCTTGAACAGTAAAGAAATGGATAGTAATACTTGGTAAACTATTTATATGTCTATCTGATGCTTTCTACATTGGGATAATGCCTAGGTTTCTTCCTTTGATTAAACTGATTTAAATGCTCAGAATCTTTTGCGCATTGAATTTTCCCTCTGCACACTGCCAGCCTGATGAGATACGGAGATGCATGTGACGGCCTGCAAGGAAGACCTCTCTCTGCTACTACGTGGCATGAAGGAGACCACCAGTATATTCTTTCCTGGGAAAATGTTTTGAAATGTACATTGGCCACCTGATATTTGCTTTGTCAGCTAAGTCTCACCAACCTTGTTCCTGAAGTTTTAGCTTATTTCATTTGGTAAAGACCACTTGGAAACAATCTGAGTATGTGAGATAATGTTGATTATCAATTTGACATGATTCAGGGGCTCCAGGAGGGCCAGGTTGGATTATAAAAATTCCACCCTTACTGATGTGTTCTTGACTGAGTGGCCTATTAGGAGATGTGATATATTAGAGTAAGTGGGTCTGTCTCTGTTACTTTTCTGGCATTGCTTGGAAAAAAAAAAATACATGACACCCAGATTAAGGAAGGAAAGGTTTATTCAGCTCACAGTTGGTGGAGATTTCAGTCCATACTTGGCGGGATCCAAGGCAAGGTGACACATGACAGAGGGAAGCAGTTCATGGTGATGGAAAACAGCCAAAGAGCAAGAAAAAGGAGAGAGGAATAGTGGCTGTCATTGCAGAGACCTCTCTCCCTTCTTTATATTGTATTCAGGCTGTCTTCCCCAGGGCAGCTCTAACACTCACATCCATACTCACAGCAGCCCACAGACCCATTTGTCAAAGGCTCTAGAACTGCATGTTCAGATATAGTCACAACAATGAGCTCACTTCTTGGTACCAAATTTGCTATGGTTTGGGGGCTTTGAAAAGGAAAAAATACAATACAGGACACATTTTATAAGATTAATTTAGAATGAATCATCCAAAGAATCATGTGCAAAGAGTATAGGGAATTATTCATATACCAAAGTCCCAGAACTCCAGCTGAGGGTCTAGGTCCCATAGTAGTTACCTGCACAAGTCCAGCTGATAACCTAGATAGTCCATCTCAGTGCCTCCCACAAGTCCAATTGGAGGCCTAGAGCCCATAACAAGACTCTTCGCGACCTACTTCATGGATCTGCTCTGGAAAGGCCCAAAGGTCAGTGATGAATCTAGGAAGTCTATGTCAACAGAATGAAGATCTGTGTTAACAGGTTGAGGGATCTCAAATGGAGTCAGGAAGCAATGCTTAGGGTAAAAATCAGAGTTCCTCCCCACCAAGTACCACTGCCATCTTCAGCAACAGAGCAGTCCTGAGCTCCTCCAGCAATGAAGAAAAACAAGTTCCCACCAGGAAAGCCAACGTGACAAGCTTCTTCATGAGGCCGAACAAAACACCATCTTCCCCTCCAGAACTAGGAAGCCATGCTTAAAATGAGGACCAGAGCTCCTCCAAAATGAACTGTAGCCATTCTCAGTGACAGTGAAGGTCCTTAGCTCCTCCTCTGGCAAGAACAGCCAGGGTCATGGTCATAGAGGCATGACCGTGGCCATTATGTTTAGTCCCCAGATAATTCTAGTGCCTTCCCCATGGTCTACTTCTTACATACTACAAGATGAGGAGAACTCCACCATGCCACTCAGCACAACATTTCTGCCTTGGAGTCAGTTGGCCATCAAATACAACCTCTGAAATTATGAGCCACTCTGAGTTCTTTTCCATTAAATTGTAGATATCAGGTATTTTTTCCTCAGCAACAGAAAATTTGATTAATGTACTAAGGCTCACAAGAAGTACTAGATTTCTAAAATATAGAGATGAGCCACTGGAAGGGCATCCATTACAGCCTGATGGCTGTAAAAATAAAGGCCTTGTGACAGTTACATGGTCAATTAGAGAGATTGACTGAGCCTCCTAATTTTAGGTCAAGTGTTTTCTCCATGATACCACTCCTTGGTTCCTACAACCAGTTACTTTTTGAACCTCAGCTTCCTCTTCAGGAAAAACCATATTAGACTAAGTCAGTGACTCTAAAACTGATTCTAGGATCAGAGTTTAATTGCATCACACTATTATGGGATGGAGATTGATTAGGGGTGAAACCAAGAGACTGAGGCTCAAAAATATAGTTTTACTTTTGTCTGTTTGGTATTTTGAAGTTTCATAAAGAATACATTTGGAGGAAACAAACGGGAAGGTACAACACTAGAAGGTGGTCTTCAAACACATCTCTGATTCAGAGATTTTGAGGAAAGAGATCTGTGAAAGGAAGTGTGCTGCTCTTCTTTGGCCTTTTCCACAAGACCTGAGCCTTGTGTGTTCAATAAGTGATAGTCATAGAGCAACTCTACTTGTCTTGGTCAGCTCAGGAAGCTGGCACTTGATAGTGAGAGAAAAGTTGGAAAGTAAGCTTGGAGGTAAGTGATTTTGTGAAATCCTTTTAACCAAAATATTCTGGAGTTTATTCTGAAATGGAAGGTGATATTTTCTTATCAAAGGCAGAGTTGACTGAGCTTTGCTGTGAAGAATTTATTTTCTTAGTTAAGTCTCCTTTGCAGTTAGAAAGACTGTGACACTCCTTCTGTAGAGTACTCAACATACTGGTAGCTGAAATTGTAAGAGATATGTAGCCTTAGGAAATACCAGAGAAACTAGAAGTAGTCTGCCTCCATCTCTGCTTCTGCCTCTGCCTCAGCCTCTGCCTCCACCTCGGCCTCTGCCTTGGCCCCTGCCTCTGCCTCTGCCTGTGTCTCGGCCTCGGCCTGTGTCTCTGCCTCTGCCTCTGCCTCAGCCTCTGCCTCCGCCTCGGCCTCCGCCTTGGCCTCTGCCTCTGCCTCTGCCTCTGCCTCTGCCTCTGCCTGTGTCTCTGCCTCTGTCTTGGCCTTGGCCTCTGCCTCTGCCTCTCTCTTTGGTTGTTTTGAGAGGGCATCTCATTCTTTGACTTGCACTCACTTTGTAGCCCAGGCTGGCCTTGCATTTATAGTGATCTTCCCCTGCCTCAGCCACTCAAGTGCTGGGATTGACAGCATAAGCCGCCACACCTGACTCTGTCATCTGTGTATCTCTCTGTCCCTGTTTCTGTCTCAATCTCTAATTCTGTCTCTCTGTCTCTGCCACCCCTTCCTTCCTCCTTCTTCTCCGTTCCTCCTTTTCATAAAGTTAAACTTTCCCTATGCTCTATGGACTATGGTGCTGTCCTGAGCTCTTTCCTATTTTTCATTTGAACATGACCTTTCTTTTCTCTTAATTTTTGTTTCCACTGTTTTTACCCCCCCTCCAAAAAAAAAAAAAAAAAAAAAAAAAAAAAACCCTAGAATTTTGCGTTTCCACTGCCTTAAGGTAGTTATCCTATTCTTATGTCTTTTCTGAGACTGTCATTGCTGCAGTTCCCTATCTTCACTCAGCTCCCTTTCCTCCGTACTCTTGGCTCCCATCCCTTGGTAACCCCTGGAATCTAGGCTGACTGGCTTGTGGCACAAAAGAATGAACCAGTGGAAACAGTTTACCACTAAGTAAACTGAGTGGAACCACTTCCTTGCTCTGCCCAGTGACAGGAGGGCATGCCTAGCCAAGTGATATAACTTTTGGGGTTTATGGCAGGTGGACAATTGGTTTATGTTTGCTGATTTGAAGTCACAGATTTTTAAAATGTAAGTGATTTGGTTATCTTTTGACAGTGCATAAATTTCTTCTATAATATTGAAAGCTATTTATCTCTCTGCCTCTCTGGTTTTCCCTTTATGTTTTATCATATCATGTTTATTTTCCCTTTGTTGGCTTGTTTAGTTTATCTTTTATTTCTAGATATACATAGAAGTGGGATGAATTCATAAAGGTATGGGAACCAGCTTGCTTATAAATTAATTGATATAACCATTTGGAAACAAGTGCTGTGAGTACTGGCATAATCTAAGTGAAATGTACAGTCCTTCTCAAAAAGTAAGCCGACCTCTGAGCACCTCTCCTCATCCCCCTCCACCACACACCCACGCTAAACTTCTGTAGAGCTAGCTCATCGTTAGCTGAGCCAACTCCTTTCAGTCACGTGCTCTGATAAACCTTTCCAGACACCTGTGAGCCAAGTCAGATAGCCTGCTGCCTGTTCTTTCAGTGTTTTGCTGCTATTGCCATGATAGCTGCCTGCTGCCCTAGAGCACACAGTTGGGAGGTCTTCAAGGGTGAGCAAAGTTTTAGTCCTCTTTGACTTCCCGGTGCCTCACGGATGACCTGGGATGTAGGACACAGTCAAGAAGGTTGTAAGAAATAATGTATCAGTCAGCCTGCCTTCTTGTCAGCATCTGAACTTCTTTAGGGGCGTACATTCTCTTTTGCTTCTCTTTATTTTACTTTAGTTCAGTCTTGGAGGGGGTCTTTTAAAAAAAATCCATTGTAGACTTTTATACTAGCATATTTTTCTGTACTGGTTTACAGTGTGAAGTTGCTATTTCCATAACTATTAATCTAATCTGAAATCTTTTCAGTTTGGTTTTAAAATTCTGTGACTGTGTCCAGGTTGATCCACTCTGTGTACTGCTATAGTTTTCCCTCCTACCACGTATAGTACTAAACTGATTGTTTTAAATCATGTTCTCGCTATGTTAGCTCTCTGGAGAGATTTTGAGCAGAAATTTCTATTAGCTAAGGAGCAGACGTCTTTGCATGGAAGATAGCTGGGCTCATTCATCTCAATTGTCCTAATCCTTAACATTACTGATGGCACACATCCCAGTAACTTTGGTATTCTTGGAATGGCTGTTCTGGATAGAGCAGAAGGCGCCTTCCGCATGCAGACTTTGGATCACATACTGGCATCCTACTCCAAACCAGGTTGTGAACTTATATTTCTCAAGAAATCTCCCAAAATAAAGCCAACCCCTGAATCATCGGTTCATTACATCATACTGCACGTGCAGAGTTTAGAGTACGTGAACTTGTCAGCCTTTCACTTTCCATTTTTGCACTGTCCACGGACTATTTAACTCCTTCGCATATATAAAATGGAGTTTTACAAAAGACCATTACAAAAATAATAGCTCGTGATGAAATGAGAATGTTTGAAATAGAAAAGGAAGATTTGATTCATAAGTCAGAAGTTCTCCAAATGGTATGCAGCCCACTGTTCCTCCCACCTGCTCTGTAGGATACAACTGTGTCTTGGAGTTTGAAAGAGATAAAATAAAATTATCATCCTTTTTGATTTTTTGTGTTCATAATATTTAGTTTATTTTGAAATACTAAATCATATTAAAAGGATGACCTGAAACATAGGAATTTATTTCCACTTAACAAATAGACTATTAAATTCATTCCTTAACAAAAACAAAGTTCACCTTCCTCATATACATGATCCAGGGTGGTTCCTGGTGGTGAGAAGTGCAGGAGATGCTGTGCCAGCATGGGCATTCAGGAATTTGGCCAAACCAAGAGTGCTGCTCTCCAGCCTGTATCCCAAGGCCCTTCAACTCTTAGACTTGGAGAGGACATGAATGCATTTTGTAGGCCAAGCATGACATTATTCCACTTTAATGCATTCCCATTTCACAAACGTCATGGATATTTCCTTCACTAGAGCCTAGGAAATGCAGTCTAGGGTGTGCTCGGATACCAGAAAAAATATTATATTTTATATATTACCTTACTTAGCTTATCCAGTTACTGCTATTTTTTTATTATGTGTTTCCTAACAGGTTGTAAGTGTTGTTTTTTTTTTTTTTTTTTTTTTTTTGTGGGACCAGGGTTCGAACTCACGACCTTGCACTTGCCCAGCAGGCACTTGTGCCTCGGAGCTATCTCCCCAGCCCATGTAAGTGTTATCTGGAGAGATATCTCATGTCACTTCCTCGTGTCTCACTGTACTTAATATACAGTCACATAGACATGACTCTTGGCAAGTGCATTAGTTGCCTATTGCTATATAACAAATATATAAAAAATAGTTCTGTAAAACAGCACTTTTTTCTCTTAGCCTCTTTGGGTCCAGAGAGTAGGCATGGAGTTGTATGATACTCTGAAAGCCTAGTAATCAAAATGCCAGTGAAGATCATTCTTACCATGGGAGTCAACTGGGGCAGGAGCCTGTTTCATGTTCATTCAAGGTGCTGGTGGATTTATCTCCTGTGGCAGCTCGGTGCTTTGGAGAACTTAATATTCGCAGCATCTTAGTGTTTTTTCCAAAGCCAGTGAGAGAAACTAAATCAAGACTACCATCAAGGTAGAGTCTTGCACAATGAAAGCTAATCACGACATAACTTCCCAATGCTTTTATACTATTGGTTATAAGCTAGATACAGGTCCTATCTATGCACACAGCAAAGGGACTGCAATTGGAAATAAATGTAACACAACAGTATCAGAGCCTGTTCGCCAAACCTAAATGGTGGAGAAAAATAGGGATTTTCTAGTGAAGCACTACTTTGTGTAAACAGATCACTTCTCTAAAAATTGCAGAGAAATATTAAAGATCCCAAGAGCAAAGTGGCTCTCATTAGCCAGAACTAGTTATGACACTGAAAAGCAAATTCTCAGGAACTGTATTTTCTAAGCCTCAAATATAGGTTATGAACGACAGTTCATGATGTCATCATTCACACTGAGTCCAGGATAAAACGAGAACCTTTAAACCTATCACACACTTTCATAAGCGTGTCACAAGAACATTGTTAGAGTGTATTTTTGATACCTCATTGTGATTTTTAAATTTTATTTTTTGAATCATAACTTAGATGGTATCAAAATATCTCTCTCGGTATATATAATATACATATATGATCTATGTCATATAAATAGCTATATCTCATATAGATACATATGTCATAGATCATATATTATGTCTCAATCTTATTTTGCATTTCCCTTTTTAGTTCCAGCTGTCTTTGAAGACAATCCCTTATAATTTCTGCGAGAAATTATAAGGAAAGTCTCTGTAATGAAGCACAAGTCTGCAGGTTTAATTTTCCATGCAGGAGTATGAATCACTTATCCATTCCCTAACCTCTAGTCACTGACATCTCCAGAAAGGAGAAAATATGAGAGAATCTGTGCTTTTTATTTATGTCAACTGTAGGAAGAACTTTCCTTTCTACTCCAGCCCCTGCCTTTGAAATTCCAACAGTGAATTTCTATGGTTAATTTTTCCAGGACATCTATTATACAGTCCCACAGATATAAAAGTTCAGGCTATCAAACAGAAAGATATAATGGTTCTAATAGAAACAGTCACATTTCTAAATAGGAAAACGAAATTCTGAAGATATTTTCTGGCTCTGAGGAGAGCTAAAAATACAAGGTTCATCATTCCTACCATGCTAGACTTTTAACATCAAAGCTATGCTGGAAGAAGAGTGGCCCTGAGCTGCAGGAGAAAAGAGCAGCAAAGACTTCAGTTGGATCAGTCTCTTCTTGTCAAGCTATTCACTCCTAGATTAGCACATCCATCTTCAGGTTTTGAAGAGTCTCATGCTATGGCAAGACTTTACACAGTGAATTGGTGGAAGGTGCAAAGGAACTCTCATTTCTACTTTGCAACTTCTACGTGCTTAGTGGTATTTTTTTTTTTTTTTTGGCTTTTTGAGACAGGGTCTCACTGTGCAGTTGAGGCTGGCTTTGAGCTCACTTTTGTAGCCCAGGCCGGTCTCGAACTCGCAGCGATCCTCCTGCCTCAGCCTCCCAAGTGCTGGGATTACAGGCGTGAGCCACCATGCCCGGCTCTTAGTGGTATTTTTGAACAACACAAAATAAATGGAAAACGAATTAGTGAGGTGGGAAGTAGTCTTCCTTGAAGAAGGTTAACAAGGAGAGGAAATTGTTTCACTGAATATAGATGCCTGTTTTCTTTGACAAAATTAAAATAGAGAGAACAAGATTTTCAATTGCTGCAGACCCTGAGTAGGCAGAGCCTCACCACACAGTAATTAATTGGACATTTCCTGTCACTCCGATGCTCCTAGCTCTCCTCGACTCAGCCAGCACCCAAATGGAACCTTGGAATAGTCTACATTATTAGGGTAAAGAGCTACTTCCATCTCATGGCTCTGCCCCGATTTTCTCTCCCTAGCACCAGCAGACAGGCATGCAGTGAGAAGCAGATAGGCTAGAAAGTGCAGCACCTCTCTGACAGCCAGAAAGATCTATGATGCTTATTGGCATGGCTGGGGTCTTGCACATGGGCCTTGATCCCAATGCAGGAGCTTCTTTATCACTTTTTAAAATCAAAATATTAAGCCGGGCATGGTGGCTCATGCCTGTAATCCCAGCACTCGGGAAGCTGAGGCAGGAGGATTGGTGCGAGTTCGAGACCAGCCTGGGCTACAAAAGTGAGCTCAAGGCCAGCCTCAACTGCATAGCGAGACCCTGTCTCAAAAAGACTAAATAAATAAATAAATAAATAAATAAATAAATAAATAAATAAAATCAAAATATTGGGATGAACAAATGTTTCACCATCACTACGTCCGTAAGAGCCCTGGGTTTGTGGTCCCAGTAGTGAAGCTCTGTTATGGTCTGTGACACTTGCAAATTTTACAACCTTGAGTCAAACACTGAAGATCTCTGAGGTCCAGCTTTTTCAAATTTATCAAAGGGTACTAATCACATTTATTGGTATAGCTGCTAACAGGAGTAAATGAAGGAACACATGCAAAATAGTTAACACTGGACTTGGTATCTAGCGTTCGTTCCTGCAGTAAGTCATAGCTGTTAGTGTAGTCATTATTGCCTTTGTACTTTCCAGGATCCTAGGACTTCCACTGACTACAGCCTTATGGACCATTTGGGGATATCTTTTTTGGAAGTGAATCACAGCAGTTTCCTTATAAAATAATAACCCATTTTTTCAGGAATCATTGCCATTATTATTTGTCATTTTAGTCAAAAAGGATGGGGGAAAAAAGCAGTTTTGCTTCAGGTGTTCTGCCAATTCTATCCATTGCTTGCTTCATTAAATTTTCGGAGGCTAGAATTCCTTCTTGGGGGAAATGATCCAAAATTAAGAACCCAATGATGAGTATAATAAAGCATTGTACATATCCGTATTTCTGAAAGATTATACTTTAAATAATTTCAGCCCCCAAAGTATATAGGGCAATGGATCTGTTAATTAGCTTTATTTAATCATATATATATATATATATATATATGTATATCTATATCTATATACATATAGATATAGATAGATAGATATAGATATAGATATAGATAGATATTCTGAAAACATCACATTTTATGCTCAAATATATGATAATATTTATTAATTACAAATAAAATTTGGTAAAAATATAATAAATTGTATTACTTCAAATTTTTAAAATGTAAATTTAGCACACAGATTCTACCCTGTCAGTGGGCTGACACACACATTTATGCATGAGGCTCTACTAAAAGTAAGGAAGATGAAAAGAGTACGTGGAAAAGAAGACGTTCTCATTTCTCATCAGAGAGAAAGCTAGAGAGAGAGAGAGAGACAGGGAGAGAGAGACAGAGACTCCATTCATGCATGCATTACACTCTAGAATCCTTACCACAGCCTGGATAACAGTTGGGACACTCATGCTCTTCACCTTAACCACGAAACTGGAGGCTTCCTGAAGAAGATAACTCAACTCTTATAAAGTCGACTTTCAGACTGAAATGTGTCCTTAGGGTCACATTTGGTTTGACTATTTAGGACAAACCATAAGAACAAATTTGAGAGACACTTGTAGCCTTAACGTACTCAAAAGCCTGCCTCTCAGATGCCTTCATTCTGGGGTTCTATTACTCATCAGTGAGGGACTTCCCTAGCTTCTGCCCCACTTATCCCTGAAGGCTTTTGCACAAAGCTGCTTCTGCATAGCCACATCTCAAAGTGGCCAGGCATGGGTGGAAGAGACTGAAAGTAACCCTCAGCTCTACCTTTGTGAGATTCCTCCCAGCCTCATCTGCATTCCCTGCACAAACTCCTGATGAGACCCCAACCCTTGAGCAAGATATCCTCTGTCATTTTTGACGTGCTCATCTTGAATCAATTGCATAACAGTGTTGACAGCTTAAGAACATTTGGTTCAAGGTTTCAGGAGGGTTCTTAACGATACTATTTAAAAGGGAAGAAAGAAGTAAAAGAACATACAGCAATAGCAAACAGGGAGGACAAATCAATTCTAATGCAGAAAGGGTCACCCTAGGGCTCTGCCTTTTTGGAACTCAGATTGTTTCTGTCTGAAACAGAAAAGATGGCAAAAACAGTCTTCAGATAAGCGATGTGAAATTGACACTGCAGCTTCAGGTTCCCAGCATGACTTCAAGGGAAACACTGGGAATGACAGCAAGAGATGGGAGCAGAGACTCACAGTCATGCCCACTATTCATGACCAGATCTAAGGCCCATTGCAGTGAGGACAGGGGAGAGCCAAGCAGGCAATAGTGGGATTAGTTCTCGGTCATGGCTGAGGCCCACAGTTGTTGTGTGGTTCAAGTCGCTGGAGCTGCAACACCGTGGGACCTCCAGATGATGTTTTTTCTCAACAGCTAGCTTTAGCTGCCAGAGGTGGACCATGAGCTGGGATTTTGATGATATTTAACTTGGATTTTCTTTGAATTTCTACAAATTGTAATTACCCCTTCATATCCATGGATTTTTATATCCATTGATTCAAGCAACCACAGAGAGAAAATATCTAAAAATAAATACAACCTACTGTGTTTGCAACACACATCTGCAGATCTTTTTCTTGTCATTATTTCATAAATAACAGTATAAAAACCACTTACATAGTATTTACAGGTGTTAAGCATTTTAAGTAACCTAGAGATGATTTAATGTATTTGCAAATACTATTTTATTTAAGGAACATAACAGCAATAGATTTTTGTTTCCATAAGAATCCTACAAGAAATCACCCATAAATCTGGAAAGATAGCTGCATTTACATTCTGTGCCTTTCCCCTTCTCTGTTTGACTCTTGAGCTCCCTTAGGAAATCTTTGCAAAATCATCCCCATCTATTATTTAACGCCCTCTTATCAACTCAATAATGGGTTGACCTATATTTCAAGAACTTGTTCCAAATCCCATTTTGTCTCTGATGATGGACCCCTTGTCTCAACAGGCTGAGATTTCCAAGCTTAAAATAAATTACTTTGGCTGGGTGTGATGGTGTACACCTATGATCCCAGCCTCAGGAGGCTGAGCCAGGAGAACCACTGCAAGTTAGAAGCCAGCCTAGGCTGCACCAAGCAAGGTCTAGGCCAGCCTGAACTGCATAGTAAGTGTCTCAAAAAAGATCAAAACAAAATGACCTTAAGAAAATCATCAAACCAACATTGTCACTTTTATATAAAATTTGCAAGCAATACTAGAAGAAGAGCCTGTAATAAAGAGTTTAATCAATTTAGCAACACTGAAAACAATTGTTGGCAACGGTATGGAAGTTAGAATAGGAGTGGTTAGGGAAATATTCCTGCCTTTCCTTGGGAAATTTTCTTTTCTCTCTCTCTCTCTCTCTCTCTCTCTCTCTCTCTCTCTCTCTCTCTCTCTCTCTCTCTCTCCCTCCCTCCCTCCCTCCCTCCCTTCCTTCCTTCCTTTCTTTTTTCTCTCTTCTTTTTGGCTTCTTTTTGAGACAGGATCTCATTATGCAGTTCAGGGTGTCCTTGAGTTCATTTGTAGCCCAGGCTTGTCTTGAACACTCACTGATGCTCCTACCTCAGCCTCCTAAGTGCTAGGATTACAGGCATGCAGGGAAATTTTCTTAATATATCTAGTCTCCTATTTGCTGATCTATAAAGTGAAGATGAGTATGGGACCTGCTTCAGATGTAACCAGGGGGAGGAGATGGCACTTAGACCTCAGAGCACTATGCTGCTACTACAATAAGGACTCTATAACATGTTATTTACTATGACTGTTATAAAAATATAGAAACAGACTATAATAGCTTACATGACGTATCAATATTGAAGCCTCTTTTCAAAAATACAATAAAATGGCTTTTTATAATTGTGTAACCAGCACTTATTCCAAATTTAAGCACTGTTCTTCATAGTGAAGTTTATTGAGTTCAAGACTGAAAGATTGGCCAAACAAGGCTCGTCCACAATACAAAGATTGAAGCAGAGGTATAATATGATGCCACACTGGACTGTGGAATGGATATGTCTATTCTGCCCAGCATGTGTTGTCCCCAATCCTTTGTTTTTCATCATTGTCATTGCATCTTCATTTATCCACTCCCATTTCTCATCTGTTTCCTCTAGAAAGAAGACTCCTATGGTGTAAAATGTGATCAAAGATCCTATTTATAAAACCTGTTCTGTTACAGGGTGCCTATGTTAATGCCTGGGTCATAACCCACTAAGCATGACATACAGATAAGAAAAGTCAACAAGTCACAAGGAATCTATGTGTCACATTTTTTCCACGTGTTTTCACCGTCAGAAGATAATCTTTCGCTATCGAATGCTGTGTTTACACACTAATGTTGATGGAATAAGCGTTTGGCACATTTTTGTTAATTTTATGAATCTAGGTGAGAAAAATGCTGCCCATGTTATCAAAAGAGCCAGGGGTGCAATCAGGACAGAGATGCAGATTTTGTAACTCCCAGCACAATTCACCACCCGCTAACACACCCTTTGCCATGCACTCCAAGAGAGCAATTGTTCTGTCTGATAAACCGAGAAAATAATCTGTCCTCAGCACCAGAGGCTGAACACAGCTGTGAATAAAAGACAAAACCAGTTCTGCACTATAAATGACACATTCCATTAATACAAGTGGATCCAAATGAACTAATTTCATTCAATAGTACTTTTACATTCTGCAGCTATATGGGCTGCGATACAAATTGTAATGTTCGTCTGTCAGTAGAGTGGGCTGTGGCGCATAATTATAAGTTCTTTTTCAGCACTTCAGGAGCTAATCAGAGCAAGGGTGTGAATCTGTAATTTGCAAATGTGCAAAGACAGAGGTTACTACAGCACTAATGGCTCCACTGATCGCATTCTTGCTACCAAGTCATAGGACCCTGTGTATAAATGCTACAAAATAATTTGACCTTCCATTTAGTAGTCATTTGCTTGTAAGAAACCTGTCCTGCTGGAATATCTAGAGACATTTCTGAATTTAATATTGCTCAAAAAAATCTAAAATATCGTGCTTATAAATTAGTAGTTATATTCTAGGGGATAATACACATTCATAAAGTAATAAACAGCAAAGTGATATATATAAAATAACAGATGCAGAAGATTGAAAGCTGTCCTAAGTAAACATTTCTCTTATAAGACTGAACCTAGAAAGATCAAATAAGGAGTTGAGTAGAAAGGGGAAAACTACAGGTTTGTATGCATGTGTGTGCGTGCGTGTGTGTGTGTGTGTGTGTGTGTGTGTGTGTCTGTGTGTGTCTGTGTGCATAAACACACAGACAGCACAGACATTCCTCCACATTCATAAGGAATTTACTCTGATACTCTTGAGATTCCAAAACCTAGAATGATGCCCTCCCCTCATCATTCTGAATAGGGTACAATGTGCTACACAGATTGTTAGTGCTTTTTAGTTTCATATTTGCAGATTCAACTGTTAGTTCCCCAATAGACTCATTTTGGATTCTAGGGAAAATTATTAACTCATTCAGTCTTCATTTCTTCCTTCACAAAGAAAGAGTTGTGCTAACCTGTCTACTTGCACATCTGAGGATCAGGGAGTAAAATGTAGCACACCTGCAGTCATTGCCTTCTGTTAAGCAATGTGCTCCATGAGAAGCGGACTCCAAGGCCAGGTGCAGCCGGCTGCATGCTTATTACAGAGTGCTCTCTGTATTAACACCTGGTAAATATAGGGCAAGGGAGAAGAGTGGGTGAAGCAGGAAGGTGAACTGCCGCAGACCTAGCGTAGCATCAGCTGATGTTATGAGGAGCTCAGGAACTAGAGTGGTGCTTCGGAATTGTGTCACTTGGGGCTCCTACAATAACCAGTCCCTGGACATAGGTTGTTTCCTGAAGGGGTTGGTGGTGACTTTGGACAGGATGGACCATGACAGTGGAGCTAAGCCTGCAACTACTGACAGCTAATGGTCATTTTCTGATAATGTTCTCTCAGGAGATGAGGCAATAAGACCTGTTATGAAGCAGGGAGGCACAGGGCAGCCTCTCCATTAATCTGGGATGGTCTCTTACATGCACATACTTCTTAATCCATTCATCCTGCTTTCTTTCCTACTCCTTCTCTCTCTCCTTTTCCATTTTCTTTTTGTTTTGAGTTAGCTTCACTTGACAATTCAATCTCTATGTAACAAGAATCTAATTGTTTTCCTTTATCAATTGTCCTACCCTATGCCAAATATGAAAAAAAAAAGCCTCTCCTCCCATTACTGAATCCTGACATTAGGACAGAGAAGTGAGCAGTTCTTCATTGACTGAATGGGAAAACCATGGCAGAAAGTTGGTAGCAGTGTTTAGCCTGGCATAAAACGCGTTTGTTCTCTGAGGAGCCTTGATCTTCCCTTCTGGAGAATATGCATGTCTAAATCAAGCTTGTCAAACCCCAAACATGCATTTTGGCAAAAAAAAAAAAAAAAAAAAAAAAAAAATCTCAGCTAGGAGTAAAGGAACTCGCAAGGAAAGTGCCTTGTAGATTGTGACCTTTTAAGCTAAACTGCCTCTGGAGAGAGACTTGGTTGAATTTAAGACATCTCAGAATTCCAGTCTTCTGGTTCTTTTCCTCTGGGGCATTACACAGCTTAGGTCTTTACAGATCAATTAAGTCATTAGCACGCCATCTAATGAAGGTTGATTTCCACGAGGAGGCTGAGCCAGCTGGCTTCCCCCAGACAGTACAAAAACAACCAGGCTATAGAATTAGAGCAAATGGCGGGAAGCCACTTGGGTGAGAAAGCCTCCAGCTTGTAGCCACTTCATGCTGCCTGGTTTCCAGAGACCTCCATCACTGCCCAGGGCTGATCAAAAGCAGGCACTGGACTCTAGTCACAAGAGCATCTGTAAATCTAATGTTAACATCTAATCCCCACCACCTGCTGAACTACAAGGAATGTTAGGAGAACAACAAAGTATAAGAGACCAGTGGACAGATGTGCTTCACCTTGGGGAATGTTATATTTTATAATTCATTCTCCTAAGTAATAAGGCAGAAGATCTCTAGTTGCCAGATTCCATTTGTGTTTTGAAGAGACCATAATATAGTTGCAAAGGAAAAACTAGCAATAATGCTCCCTCCCACTTATACTTTCCATCTGCACAAGAAACTATTTATTTTTTAAATGTCTCCAGAGTTTTCTGATTCATGTAAAAACAAATATGCATCTATAATTTCACTGTGGAACTGTATTAGTCAGCTTTGCATAACTGGGACACAAGCTTTAACACCCATAATTTATAGAAAGGGAGATTTAATTTTGCTGCACAGTTTTAGAGGATTAGTCTGTGGTTAGCTGGCTCCAAAGCAGAACGTCATGGTAGGATGCTGCGGAAGTGCGAAGCTGCTTAGCTCAGGCTGTCCAGGAAGCAGAAAAGGGAAAAAAGCAATAGAGGGAAAAGGACCACAAGGCAAATGTGAGCCTCAAGGTTACACTTTTATGGCCCACCTGGGTGTATTCAGAAGTGTGGATTTATTTTAATTTATTTTATTTTATTACTTTTAATAAGAAATAACAATGTATAAGAATGTGACAGTTTCAAAACTTTAGTAGTACATTTCAATATTTGATACAATGCATATTATTGTCCTCCTATTAGTTATACAGAGCACAGTGTGTAGATATTACAATTTTTTAAATCATTCTTGGTACACTAAAATTTCTTCTCACTGAACTAAAAGAGAGTAGTTGTGTACATAATACAATGTTTGATAATCACAGTAGCTTATTGTTTTGTGCTAATCCCCAAGGTGGCCCCTGTACCATGAAAGCTGACAGAATAAGGTTGTCATAGCCTCCTTCTAAAAGAACAACATATTCTACCTATAATTCTGCATCTTGAGTTTCTCTCAATATATCTCAGTAATCTTCCGTATTTGAACACAGAGAGCTTCTTACCCTTTTTGTATAAAATCTTGCACAAGCATACCATATTTAATCATTCTTTTGCTACTTATTGGAAAGAACATGCAGTTAATTTCATATATTTTTATGCACATTTGAGGATGGATATAGGAGACATTCTGAGAAATAGAATTAGTAGGTGAGGAAGTGTATGCACTTGTCATTTTAATATTGCCTAATTGCCCTTGATAGATATATGAATTTATGCCTTACCCTCAATGATTAAAATGTGCTTTAGTAAATCTCACTAATGAAGTCAATTCCTAGAAATTTGTCGATCTGGAATGTGAAAATTACATTTCAGCCTAGTTTTACCTTTCTTCTTCTTACTGTGCTTAAGGCTGTGAACCTTTTCATTTAAGAGCTATTTGCAAATCTCTGTGACTCGTCTATTGACATATATTTTTGTTCTTTTGTATTGTTTTGCTTATTTCATTCTTTACTTGATTTCCACTAAAAAGAGAGAAAGAATAATTCTACGATATTCATTGCAAATTTTCATTTCTTCTCTCACTTTTGGTCTGTTTTGTAATTTTGCTTATATATAATTTTGTGTCTGAATATTCAATTTTCGTAAGATTGAATTTCTTAAATTTTTGTCTGTATTTTAACAATTAGTAAAATGCGTTCATATTCTGTAGCTGTATACTAACTGTATCACATTTCCTTTTAGCATTTTCCTGTTTTTCTTCTCTATTATCATAATTTGGAATTTTTCTCTATAGAGTATGAGAAAAATTGACAATTTTTTTCAGATATTGCAATTTAAAACAGCACAAAGATAAGAGATTATTTGGAGTCAGTGTCCTGTTTAAATACCAAGAAGGCCCTGCCTCAACCAAAATCCTTCAACATGAAAGAGTTTTAGCTAAATAAAAACTATGCAGGAAAGAAGTGAAGGATAGGAGAAAGTCAGAATTAGCCTGTTGCATGGTTGACCTTAGCAATAATCTAAGTAATTAATTATAGCATGGGGGAGGGCAAGAGCTTGAGCATTCATTTCTAAAGATAAAGAGTTTTTATTGTACTTGGGCTTGTGGCTCTGTAAACTTTCTTTCAGTCTTTTACCATGCACCAGAGGAGGTTTCGTGTTGTGACTCAAAAGGTCCCTCTCACTGTATAAGCCTCCCATATTCTTGACCCATGCCCCCACAGTGTGGTTCTGAGCTTTCTAAAATGATAGCATAGAACACCATTTTACATCTAAACTTCTTTAATAATATTTTAACATCAGTTCCAGACTTTTACTCTACTGGTCTATCTGACCAAGTGTATTTGCTGGTTTTTGAAATTGTACAGTAAATTTTTAAAGCTAGAAGGGCTATTCACCCTTTATAACTCTTCTTTGAGCTTTCTTGGTTTTCTTTTTCTGTATATGAATTTTAGAATCAGTTCCTTGAAATAAGAAGAAGAGATTGGTAATGCATGTGTTTTGGTGATAGTGATTATCAATTAAGCAGAACTGTAACCTTTATGATTTCTTATGGCTTGCACTCAGATGTCCTCCAAAGCCTCATGCAGTCGAAGACAGGGCTTTTTCAGAGGTGGATGCATCTACTGTGTGTGGCACTGGAATTGACTCATGGTGCAATGCTGAGATTAAGAGCACTAGAGTTAGGGGAGTACTACTCCATCACTCTAAGTAATCTGGATAAAACAGCAGGGAAAGAAAGATCCTGATAAGGTCACACATTGTTTTTGATACTTTCGGCAGGCTGTGAGTTGTAGCCCTTTTGCCCTGTACCATCCTGCCCTTAAGCCACTAGATTATGAACCAAAAGCTCTACAAAGTCTGAGCTAAATAAACCTTTCCACCTTTAACTTTGTGCATCATGGATTTTGTCACATAAACACGAAAAGTTACTCAGACAAAACTTGACACAATAAGTGGGGTCATTGCTATGACTATTCCTTTTTTTTGGAACTTCATTTATTTATGACCAACTCAGCCTGCCCCGGGGATTGGGACTGATATAGTATGTGGTGCTGGGGATCATACTGCAGTCCCTATGGTTGCCTGTTCGTTGCCTAAGCAGGCGCTTTAGACCACTAAGCCCCAACTATGACTATTCTTGACCATGTAGTTAATGAGCCTTTGGGACTGGTTTAGGGAAAGTGTTTGGAAAAGTTTTGGGATGCCAACTCAAAAAGTACATCTCAGATGCCTTAGAAAGTGCTTGGTGGTAGGTTCTGGTCAAAGCTAAGAACATCAGAAGGTTGATACAAACATGCCAGTGAATACTAGGCACGGGAGGTTTCTGCTGAGCAGGACTGTACAAGTTGTTGGACTCCAGATGATATGTGTCATTGCTTGACAGAAAGTTTGTCTGCATTTTGTTCATGTCTATAGACTTTGCCTGAGACTAAGTTTAGGGGCAGTGGATTAACTAATCTTGCAGAAAAAAAAATCAAGGCAATTTAATGTTGAGGCAGTAGTATGACAACTATTGAGGGCTTTTAACCAAGTTCATGTTGTGTATCAAAAGTAAACAGCCCAATAGAATAATTTAAAATGTTGCAAGTTTGATCAGAAAAGAAGCTCCAATAAAGCTGTGGGTTGCAAAATGGAGTAGAGGAGGTCTTGATGTCTGCGAAGAAATGGGGGACTCTAAAGATGG
>PVJA010002859.1:0-19482 GCA_004027025.1 Myocastor coypus | reverse complement strand
GAGTGCTGGGATTACAGGTGTGAGCCACCACGCCCAGCATATTTTATATATTTTATATAAGGTCTCAGGACACAGATTGTTCTCATAATGATCCTCCTGCTTTCAGCCTTCCAAGTGCTGGGATTACAGTCTTGTGCTACCACACCCAGTCTCAGTCATGGTCTCAGCGTGCCCCAGGGGTAGGGCCACACAGCACACAGGATATCAAACTGGGAGTTCCCTGAGCCTGCCTAAGCAGACACTTTAGTCCACTAAGTTAGCTGGCCATCCCAGAGTCTACATGATTTCATACACTGTTATTCTGGAAGGAAACCTCCACAGACTGAACTACACAATTCTTTCCTTAATTTGGGGCATTGGGTGCTTTCTCTCAATAACAAGAGAAAATAACTGAGACAGTGTACGTTCAATTATTGGTACTGTTTTTTGATGTAAGCTATAAACTAGCCAGTTCTTATTTCTTACCTGCATGAGAGTAGGATACAAATCTCCAGCTCCAGAACAGGATTTCCTGGGACTGGGACGTTCGTCATGAGCCCACTTGATTCTTCCTGAAACTGAACATGCATGAAACTTATCTTTCCTCTTCACTGCAAAGCTATTAATGCTGGCCATCGTAAAATAAATGCAGCCACAAGCATTCCCACAAATGAATCAGTCAGCTTGGACTAAAATATACCTTCTGCCTATCACCAGAGGGATCTTCCCAGCCAGCTTTTAAGTGTTCTGGTTACAGTACTTGATGTTCATTTTTCTTTTAGCACTGTGCTTGATTTGTGAAGGAGAGAGAAGAAAGAGGATTGAATGCTAGATTCTCAACGTTAACATTGTATTTTATTGCTTTATATCTCTCACTATGTACATTGTTATGAAAGCTTTAGGGTCAATCGAATGAGAGCTAAAGTTGCTAGGTAGACAGAGTATAGGGGTTATATTATGCCCCTTCAGAACAAAGAATAAGGCAGACTGATTTGCAGCTTTCTACCTTTCTAACTAAGCAGGTTGCTCAAAAGAAAGTTTTAGCTACTGTAAAATAATTAAATATATTATGAGTCAATTGGACAGGGGCAGGATGTCCACATACTATGATAAAGGAAATATTTTATTCAAGATTCTATGCTATGGTCTAGGTCTGGCTCACACATCTGAAATTCCAAATTATTTTTCTCTCAGAACAAAGTATAGTAAAAATCATATACTGTATCTCTTAGTCCTTAGGGTTTATTACCCCAGTTCATGATAAAAAGAATTTCTTATCTCATAAAATGTTAGGGTTGACCTGATATAGAGTGTAAGATGTTTATTCTTTATATATGAAAAGGAACGTATCTTTTCCATCTTAAATGTATTAGTTCCTGAAACATCCAGGATTTATTAAGTATTTACTTCTTTAGAGCTAGGCTTTGGTTTTAAACAGACATAGACCAACGGTCCAAATTAGGATCTAATGAGGGAGAGAAATAATAAATAAAGAAATAGATGCATGTAACAGTGTGTTGCTAAGAAGTCTAGGAAAGAAGAAAACCCATACATAGAGAAGTCTAAATATAAGTCATTTTAATATATCTACTAGGTGTGCAGGATACAAAACAGAAACAAACACAAAAGAATTATGTGAGAAAATTGGTGTCAAAATTTAGCAACCATTAAAAGCAGCAAAATAAGACGAGAGCTGGAGTTACTACGGGGCAGTTGTCTTAGTTTGTGTTGCTATAACAGAATACCAGAGATCTGTCAATTTAAGAAAATGAACAGGATTTTTTTGGCATGCAGTTCTGGTGGACAGAAAGTCCATCACTAAGCTGCTGATATCTGCTCAGGGTCTTTTGCTCCACAATATCTTGATGGAATCTATCACGTGGTGGAAGAGTAAAGACAAAGTGAGCATGAGCCCATGGGTGGAACTCACTCCAGCAAGAAGGACTCCTCTCCCAGATAACAGCGGAAGTCCATCCCGGAGGGTAGAGCCTCCATCACCCATAACAACATCTCAATGGTCCCACCTCTCAGGACCATGCCAATGACAATTATCTTTCAAAGTGAATTTTAGAGGGGAAAACATATTCACAACATATTGGCTATATGCATTTTATTATCTAAGAAGTAGTAATGAGAAGAGCTTTAGGATTTAAGTACTACTGACAGGATGGTAGAAGCAGAGGCTTTCTAAAGAAAAAGTCTAGAACTACTAGAGAAAGAAATCCAATGATTTTAGTATCAAGGGAGATTAAAGAGTTTATTTTTTCCCTCTCTGTCATCTACTTAGACAAATTAGCAATATGCTAATACA
This sequence comes from Myocastor coypus, assembly GCA_004027025.1. Lineage (NCBI taxonomy): Eukaryota > Metazoa > Chordata > Mammalia > Rodentia > Myocastoridae > Myocastor > Myocastor coypus. The sequence continues at coordinate 17,192 of PVJA010002859.1, read as the reverse complement.
AATAAGAGGAAGGGAAAAAGGAAGGGTAATAGTTTTTTAAAGCATTTTAAAGAAACATTAGCAACAATCTATGGAAACTTTTATTTCTTTATGTAGCTGATAGGGTTAGAAATTGCTAGTCTCCTTAATGGGAAATTCACAAAAGCACACTGAAAGTTGTAAGCTATTTGTAAATTTAACTAATCAATTATATTTTGAGGTATTCATTTTATAGGACAAATCATAAAAATAGCTAAAGATTTATTTGCAGGGAAACTTATTATTGTTCCTTATGCACATTCTTATTTGAAAAGAAGATAAATTACCAATACCATCAGAATGATTAAATTATACTCAAGTAGGTAGCAGAGTTATCCATCAAGTTGAACTTATAGCAGTTGTTGCTGTTGTAATGTCATTGAATGAAAGGTAGAAAGAGGTAAGATTCAACTTCTAATGATTAAAAACACATATCATTTACTTCAGTTCAGTGTTTTTGAAGACTGCTTAATTTAATAGAGTAATATTGTTGCAATGACAGATGTTCATAAAATAAAGAGTAAAATTATAGCATTATAAAAGGTTGTATTGAGTAACCTCCTGGCATATCTGCACTGAATACACAACCAAAGGATCTATATAGATAGATGCTCAGCTGTGAACACTTGAATACTTCAATTCCTATGTCTTTAAAAAAATTTTTTTTCCTGAACTTTGCAAGTGAAACTGTAGTTCTTCCAATTTATAGTAAGACTAGAAAATAATTTACCAAAAGTTTCCTAAACATAATATTTGTTTGAGTTGTGGGAAAAAATGAATACATTTTTCTTCTTATTATTATTATTATTTAACTTAACAAGTGATCTAAAAGCCCCTTTAACAAACAATAAATAAGGTGGAGTGGTGGGGAAAAGTGTGGCTTGCAGTCCTGAGGAACTTTGTTTCTATCCCAGCTTTAGATGTCTTTAGCTGCTACATGCTGAGTGAAGGGGCTGCTGGGTGCTCAGTGCTGTCCTCAGAAGGTGGGAATGGGGACAGCTGTGGTATGTGGCCAACAAAACATGCAATGAGAAAGACCTATACACACACCCCTGAGGAAACATGGTCAGGCTATGGAGTTAACTGAGTATTAAAATATACATCCTGGGCTGGGGAGATAGCTTGGTGATCTTAGCGCCTGCCTGGCAAGTCCAAGGACCAGGGTTTGATCCCTGGTACCGCATGCCTCACTGGCCCCTGCCCCTGGGCACACTGAGGCAGCCACCAAAATTGGGCATGGTGATGCACACCTGTAATCCCGACACTGGAGAGGTTGAGACAGCAAGATCACTACAAGTCCAAGCTGCATAGAAAGACCCTCTATTCCATAAATAAACAACGACAACAGCAACAACAACAAATATACATTCTTCCTGAGATAACAATTTCCCACTAGGGATAAGGCAGGAAAATAATATTTATAGCTTAAAAAGAAAATACCCTAAGAATTATAAGGCCAGTTAAACTTTACTAGATAGATAATCTCTCTGAAATTTTGTTTCTGAATTGCAGTGAAGGGTGTAAAATAGAAAGAGGACTACAGAGTGAATTCGCATGTGTGCATGCATGCATGTGGTTTGTTGCTCTACCTCTTTAGTCAAGTCAAACAAACAAAAAAAGAAGCTAATTTGTCCGCCCAGAGAATCATGCGAGGCAATGCTATGCCTTTATCATTTTCATCGTTTGATCAAATAGGGCTCAGAGTAATTATTTGTTTGGTGTCTAATTACTTCTGTTTGCTCTGTAGTATTCCCTTCTGCTTTGAAATGGTATTTTCATACTTTTTTTTTTTTTTTCAAAAAAGTCTAGGTTGGAGGTAGGCAGAGGAAGCACCTTGAAATACTTCAGACATTTCTTTTAAAAATTTAGAAAGTTCTTAAATCTGCTTGCTGAACATCTCCAGGTATGAAGAGAAATATTTGCATACCCGAAACCTGCATTTTCCCAGAGTTTCTTGGACAAGAGAGCTTTAGTCTAGTTACCAAGAGGTGCTGTAGGCAAAGCATTGTATTCACTCCACCAAATTCAAGAAGAGGGTTCACCAACAGAAAAAGAGCCATGAATTTAAAAAACATTACCCAGCCTTATTTTGGCTTCTTTTGCGCTTTAAAAACCTGTAACGCTGTGTCCTGGCCAGGTGCACTGGCACGATGCACACAGAAGAGCCCCTGAAAAGATGTTTTGGAGGTTCCCAGGCATGCACAAGACAGTGTGGTCTTCCCCACTTGGCCAAAAAGGCTCACATTCTCTTCTTCCTTTCAGGCTCCCTGCGTTTGAATGCAGAGGGGTGTGCTTCTGTTCTTGACCTTGAATGAACTGTCAAAATTTTAACTTTGATAGAAGAAAATAAATAAGGCAAAGAGAACTAGACTGATACCCAGAAGAAGGAAATGGATTTGTCAATTGGTACGGAGTAGCCAGCTTTCTACTGGCGATAATGGAATTCTGGACCAGGACACCTAAGGAGAGAACAATGGGACTTAAGGGCACAGCATCATCACCCCTTTAGCATCATTCTGTCTCTGTCTCTGTCTCTGTCTCTGTCTCTGTCTCTCTCTCTCTCTCTCATCTCTGTTTCTGTCTGAAACTGATGACAAACATAGAGTCAATGCAAAGCAAAGCTGTCCCTCTAAAATAAGTCACCCTTAGATTTCGGACTGTTTATCTTAAAGAACCATGCAAAAATATCTTCATTAATGTTTTCTGTCTCCAGGCTCCATTGCCTCTTATCTCCTAGTAGATAGTTTGCACTTCTAGCATTTGCATTCACAAAGGGTATAGATAAGCATTCCACCCTGCAGCCTCATTTATTGCAATTGTATTTGAACACACAGTTTAATTAGTTGCACTCATCTTTCCTCCCATCCTCTTTGAAGTAGCAAGGTCCCATTGCACTGGCTCAGCTAATTTCATAGCCCTATGCTAATTTTTGAACTTTGTAACAAACTAAGGATATGACAGCCTCCTGTGATCTCCAAGAAGTCTAGCTATTTGATCCTTGGAGAGCATTTGGTTCAGTGAAGGACAAGAAATTTATTGCCTTGAATCTGAACTTCAGTTACAGCATCTGATTCTTTTTCACCAAATTCTCTTTGAAAATTAGCTTTTCAAATTAAAGTAGGAAAGATGGGGTACTGAGATAGACTGACTCTTTCCATAGCGCTATGTTGTATCACACTGCCCAGGGGAGGAAGGGGTGAGAAGCTAAAATGCTATGAGATTTTTACAGGATGCTAATTTATACACATACGCATACTTAGGGGATAGCAAAAATATTGATGACATTTCACAGGAAAATGTTACACTGAGGTTTGGCAAATACCAGTAAGGTCAGAGGAAAAGCAATATGAATGCCAGATTGAGAAAACGGTAAGACTGTGTATGTCTGGGGCATGGTCTTTAATATGATCCCTAGAACCATCAAAGATGCCACTCTAGCCTAGAGATAGGTTCATCCCATGATGTCTAGGCTAATACCTTTTGAACATAATTAGATATGTTTACTCTGCAACATTTAATGCTTACTGTTCCTCTGTTGATTCTCTAGTAGCTTAAAATATAATTTGGTAAGAGGAAAACAACAGACGCTATTAAGGTACAACCTAGTAGTATCAGTCCTTTGGCCAAGTGCGATGGAAAATGTGCTCATCCAATTCCGTGTGCCCCTCTACGCTCCTCGGCCTCTGCTGATGTTAGATTTGATGCAAATTCTAATCAGTGACCTACAAGCAAGAGGGAAATGTGTCACTTCTAGGCCAAGAAAGCTTCCAGGCATCCTCAGCCCTCTCCCGTCTCAGCGCTCTTTCTGTGCCATATGTCCTTGGTGCTTTGAACATCTTGCAATGTCAAGGGCCTTTAACCACACTCACCCTCATGAAAGTAGGGCTCTCACGTGCCGAAATAACATTTACGTAAGCAAGGAAGACCTGTGTGTGTGTCAAATACAGATAATTAAAATTGACCATGTGAACAAGTCCCTAATTTTAATATTCAGAAACTGTGAATTACAAAACAATCACACTAGTGCAGAGATAAATGAAAAATACTGAAGTTTTCCTCTCTTATGTCCCTATTGAAGGAATCTGGCCACCGGGAACCTGGCCTAAGCAGAGACCACTTTAAATCCTTTTCCGCTGCTGCGTATTTGCATCAGCTGCAGATATACTGTCATGGGTCCCTATGACCCAGAAAGCGCAGCTACACCCTGTGATTTTCAATCATTGTTCAGTCCTCTTCTTAGCAACAACACACAACTCTTGGTACAATCTCAAGCTTGGTCCTGGGTGAAGAGCCACAGTTCCTTTGTATCGAAGTGGCCCCTTGTAAGTCTCAGTGCGACTTTTCCCTTCCACAGCCTCCCTACCGCAAACTGTTTCTAAGCTATGAAGACCCCATAGCCTGTATGAGAGTTCGCTGGTTTGGTCTCTATGCCAGAGCAGTTCCTCTCAGATTTGTCACAAAACATACCCTTCCTGTTGAGCTTATGCCCCTGCTTCTTTTCCTCTTTGTCCCAACGCCTGTATTATGCACCTTGGGCTTCATAGGACTCTAAACCTAGAACTTCAGTGTGACTTGCCCAGCACGTTTAGATAATCATTTTTATTAGGTTTATTGGGTAGGAGCACAGAGCTTGCAGGCACAATTTCACTCATAAGCAGCCTTGTTGTAAGGCTGTTGTCATGATCACAGTGTTTCATAATGTGAAAAATATAGAGTGACACAGGTCTAGGACTTAGGCGACAACAATCTGACTGGCTTATGCTCCTACACTCTTACCAGTTTCTTCAAGCTCCCCTACCTCCTTCAAACTCCTCCCCGAAGGGCATTATTATTCTCTTATAAATTGAGATGGAACTGCTAAAATCATCAGGATTGCTCACGAATGTTTGTTGAATTAATAAGTAAATGTGCTTTAGAGACACTTCAGCGTATCTCAATATCTTTGCCATTAGGAGGAAGGTTTCCTAGCAACGCTCTAAGCCTTCCCAAATCAAAGGTCAAATTCTGTTCCTGAATTGTCCTGATAAAAAGAGAAAGCATAAAATTTGCAACGCTACTGGAGTATTGGATATCACAGTGACATAAACCCAGTAGTTGTCTATTCATCACAAGAAACTAAATTATAATTTATTTTACTTATTCAGTGTTTGCTACAACCTAGGAGCCATGTTTATCCATGTTTGCTTATTTATTTATTTCCAAACAATTATGAGGTAGGCATTTTTCTTATCCCTATTTCACAATGTAAAAACTTAGAGCCAGGTTGCTTCAGGAGTTTGGAAAGCAATAGTGCTGAAAATCAGGCTTTTAACACAATCTTGTGCTAAGTCATTTCACAGGCTGATAGGAACGTTCCCAGCTTGATGTTTTTGTTTCATTCAGTGAGTGTCATCCTCTACCTTAGTAGAGCCAAAAATGACTTCAAGGGAAGTAACTGTCAGACTACCACCAATTACTCAGAAGAGGAGTGATTCCAGTTTTAGGAGTTTGGATTAGCTCGGATCTGCTATTCCTTTAGTAAAAGCTACACTACTAGCTCATAAAATGCATCACTGCAGTACCACTACCTCTTTAACTTGACAGATGGCCCTACATTCATGTGAAAGCATTTTAGCATTTGAAAAAATACTAAAAATCCACCAGCAAATCCAAAATTCTACCCAGTTTTTTGACATATAAGTCCTCTTGGTGATATGCAGGTATTTAAATACAAACATTTAAATTTGGCCAGCTGAATGAATTGTTAATTTTAATTGTTAGAAACTGTAAGTTATAAAATAACCAAACTAGTACAGAGATAAATGAAAAATATTGATGTTTTCGTCTCTTATGTCTCCATTGAGGGAATCTGACCACCAGGATCCTGGCTTAAGCAGAGACTACTTAAACTCCTTTTGTCTTTCTGTAAATTTACATCTGCTCCACACACAGCTTCCTTATCTCCCAAGTTTGTTGAATATCAACAATAATCGCAATTAATAAAATAACAGGCTTTTATGATGAATAACTTCCATACATGATAAAAGAGACAAAATGGGTAGGTAATCAGAATCAATTCTTGTTAGAAAGAGCTGTGGAAAAAATTTAAGTAAAAGAACTTAGTTTATGTAGCTAATACCGTGATAATTAATACCAACTCATAATTTTCAGCTATTAGAGTCAAATGCATGTACCTAATTTGCAAATATGCTCCTTATGTTGAATTAATGTATTTTACTAAGGAGAAAAGTCTGGAAATGGAGACTCTTGGGTTCTTACCATTCTCATCCTTTTCTTCTAAAATTGTAAAATATCAGAAAACAAGTTACTGGGGAGTTTGAAGAGAGTTTAGAGTTAATTCTAGTATAATTGCATCCTGCAACAGGTGAAAACTTTGAAGCTGAGAGAAGAATGCTGACTTATTCAGAGAGAGCACCTCTGACTTCCCAGGTCTACTCTGTGTGAATCTGCCCATGTGCACAAAGCTCTGGTGGCCCACTTGAGTTACTTGCCAGACTTGTGGCAAGGCCAGGACACGATGTGGTACAAAGGATGGGCAGTTAAGGCGGGAGCTGACTCTGGCTGCTTCGTTCTAATGAGGGAGTTTGGGCATGAGGGCTCAAAGATTGATGGTCATGGTAAACCAATACATTAAAATATGCTTTGTACTCAAATCCCCAATATTGTATCTGGCGCAGAGAGACTGTGTATTAACAAATTAGAAAAAAAATTAAAGCAAGTGATTGTTCAAATCCAAGCTCTATAAACTGTGAATTCTTTGAGCAACACAGACATCAGAACCATGTATAAGTTTTTGCGTTAACACTAAAATGAAACTGCCTGATGGGAATCTGTGAATTCTATTCAGAGATTAAATGCACCTCCTCATGGGAGAGCCCCAGATCAGCCAAACACAGGCAATGTTTAAAAAGCAAACTACAAAGATGAGGAAAAAAAAAAAAAAAAAAACTAAGAAAAAAATAAACATCAAAAGATTTCTTTTGCCAAGACTGGCTTGTTAGCAGTTGAAAAACCAGAGATATAAATGTATAATAGAAATGCAGCAAAGATCATTTGGATAAAAAACATGATTTTCATAAAAATGAATGGGTAAATGTCCCAGAACACCAAAAAGATGAAATATCTGAAATCCTATTGGGTATGTCCAAATTGCTGAACAGACACTGTGTGGTTAGTCTGTCTTATAGCCAGAAAGCTTGGCCGAAGCCCCAGCCATTTCTAGACACTAACATTAGAGGTGTGCTGTGATAGGCAGCCCTACATTTAGAGGAAGAATGTGATGCATACCTGTGAACACTGTTAAAACTACCTTGCGCAGCTGATTTTGAAGTGCAGTTGACTTTAGTCTCCTGATCAGAAACTCATTAAACCTGGGAAGGTCCCTTAAATTATACTCTGCCTTTTTTTTTTTTTTTTTTTTTTTTCTCCCTGGGAGGAGTACCTGAGAAAGTTAATAAACTCTTGAGATTAGACAAGTGGAGAGGAAAGAATTATGAAAGAAAACAAAGACATTTTGTAAACAAATTAATTAATTGTCTGGAAGTGAAAAGCACGTTTGTAATTTTGCCCTTGTCAAAGGAAAATTGGAGTTCATTACCCTCGCTGGGTGATTTCAAGTTCTTTCTCGCTCGGTGTCACCAAGAGAACAAGTGTGCTCTGAGTGTGAAGCATGGTCGCTCGCAGCATCAATTAAAATAGAAATTCATTACTGAACCCTCCAGAGTCAGAGGCTGGTTGGTGCTTTAGTTAGGTCTTGAGAGGAAGCTTAACTTTCCTCATTTTCAGTCATTTTATTCCTTATCCCCCTTGTTGCAGGTTGCGTTCATTGGAAATATTTATTTCAAACTTACGGTACTAGGCATTAGACATTCTTGTGACAAGTTGTATTGATATGTTGCTGACTGAAGACACTGAATATACCCAGAATTCCATGTGCTTTATCATCTTTAGTCTTCACAGCAATCCTGTGGTAAAATGTATGTCACCAATGCTTGAGGAAAGTGAAGCTCATGGGAGGAAAATTGTGTAGCGGTGACACTAAGGACATGAGACCAGATCTGTGGTCTCTGATGCACACCACAGAGATGTTCTAGGGCAGGTGTGCTCTGCCAGTTGGAGGGCAGCTATTGCCAAGTAGCACAGGTATGCTCTGTGCCCAGGCTAGGAATTGCACAGTTACGGGCAAATGGTGGCACTATCCAACCACAGTGGAATTGTTGGTAGAATGTGAAACCCACAGCACAGTCTTCTGCTGCAGTTGTGAGTCTTTGTGCTCTTCAAGTGCACAGAAGCTCAACTGCCTTTTGTTGAAATGTGTGATCTCAGAGGATCACTTGCTGCAATTTTAGGGTGACTTTCCCAAAGGGGCTTGCCTCAGAAGTGCAATTTAGAGAACAAAGAAAGGAGATGTCGTGCCTGTTTACGACCTCCCCTAGAGACCCAGTGCATATTCAGACTCTATGGAAAGGGGGAAGAATACAATGGAATAGAAGAGCAAGAAGAACACAAGACATCCAAGCATATAAGAGCACTGACTCACACCATAGCACATGGCAGAAACTTGGTGGTTTCAGAAGAGAGTGAAAATCTTAGAGCCTCAGAGGGGAAATGGAAAGAATTTGGTTTTGAACAAATAGAAAATGGATTCAAATCCAATTACTGTCACTTTTTAAAATTTATTTTTAAAATATATTTGGTACAGGGTTTTGCTATGCAGCTTGGATTCATAGTAACCCTGTTTTCAGTCTCCCCAGAACTGGAATTACAGATGTGCTCCACTATGCCCAGGTTCCATAGCCAGCTCAGCACACCCAGGGGCACGGCATTGCATGTACTGCAGGGTATCGAACCCTGGTCGTTGTGCTTGCCTGAGCAGGCATTTAGTGCTTTGAGCTGTCTTTCTCGCCCTCACTATCACTTCTTGACTGTGTGACCCTGTAGGGGTGACTTATTTTCTAAGTGTCAGTCCCATTATCTATAAAATATAAAAGATTTCTGAAGAACAGCATAGGAATCAATTCACATTTCTTATAATCTCTGAAACCTGTAATTCAGTATTTAAATGATTTTTATCACTAATGTCAATGTCAAGTATATATATAACATACATTGCACTTTTAATAATATCTACTTATACTGACACTGTTCTGTCCTAGAATGATTTCAGGGCATGTGCAAGACAAGTTGAGGAATATGTACATTTATATCTATATCTGTATCTATATCTACATCTATATCGTGTTTATTGGACACAGTATTGTTGCACAGATTGGACTCACAGTGACCCTCCTGTGTCAGCATCCCCAGCACTAGAATTACAGATGTGCACCACCAGATGGAAGCCCAGTTTCCATCACCTAGATCCTTGCCTTTGCCAGGCAGGTACTTAGACAGCTGAGCTATCTCCCCAGCCCTGTTGTCAGATATTTTCTAGGTCCTTGATAGAAACTAATTTTGTTGCTACAGTGACCTATGAAAACAATAGCTGAAGTTTACAGACAGTGAATGAAGCTGAGGCACTAAACGCTTATGTGACATACCCCTGACGACCCAGCTGGAATGTAATAGTGGCACAGATGGCATCGTGGAGCACATGGGTAACCTCAGCATTCTGGGAGGCTGAGGTGCAATAACTGCAAATTTAAGGCCAACCTAGACAGTTTGGTGGCTTAGCGAGAAACTATTTCCAAATTTCAAAAGCACTGGGAATGTTGATTATGGTGAAGGCTCTAAGTTCATTCCCTATTATTGAAAGGGAGGAAGAGAGAAGGAGACAGACAGAGACCTAGAGACAGACACAGAGACAGACAGACAGACAGACGGACGGACAGATGATAGACAGAAACAGGCAGATGTATAGGAAGGAACAGAGGTAACGGTCAGTGGACAGATAAAGAGAAAGAGAGAGAAGGAGAAGCAAAGAAGACAGATACAGAGACAGTGACAGTAAGAGAGAGAGAAGGAGAAAGAGAAAGGGAAAGGGAAAAAGAGGAATGGAAAAGGAAAAAGGGAAAGGGAAAGAGAAAGGGAAAAGGGGAAAGGGAAAGGGAAAGAGAAAGAGAGAAAGGAAGACACAGGCACTGAACTGTGGAGCTCTGGAATCTGCCCTAGTTGCCACTGTTGCTGTCCCAGCCTTTCCCTGTACTCTTCGAACTTCACTTGATCAAAGCCAGAAGTCATTGCCAGGACTTCCTCTACTTGTCTTACACATGGCATGAAATCGTTCTCGGACAGAACAGTGTCAATATAAGTAGATATTATTAAAAGTGTGATGTATGTACTATTTATTTTTATCTCTGATTCATGTATTACTCATCCTATTTTAGGCTTGCTACTTATATTTCATTAAAAAAAGCATGTAATATTGCCCTTATTTCCCCTCTTTCTTTATATTGGTATCCAAAAAATAAAATAAAATAAAACAAAACAAAATAAAAAATAGTAAGAAAAATAATGCTGAGCTCATGATTTCAATGAAATTTTGTGCTATGATATATACTTTCTGGTAAAAGTAAAAATAACGCCCCCCATAGGAGACAAGATATGTTTTCCATATCTATGTTCTTTTTTTTTTTTTTTGTCTTTTTGAGACAGGGTCTCGCTATGCAGTTGAGGCTGGCCTTGAGCTCACTTTTGTAGCCCAAGCTGGTCTCGAACTCACACCAATCCTCCTGCCTCAGCCTCCCAAGTGCTGGGATTACAGGCGTGCGCCACCACGCCCGGCCATATCTATGTTCTTCATGCTGCTATGTGCAAAGTTCTCTGCCCATCCTACTGCCTGTTCTCTGGCCCTTCACATTCTCACCTGAGACCTCAGTATTTTTTCTTTAACTCTCAGTGCTTTGCTATCTTATGGGAGCTCCTTTTTTTCTTCTATAATTCTACCTCAATTGGTAAAAGAAAAAAAATGAGAATAGGTCACAGGTGTGTTTCTCCCCTCTTCCTGTTTCTTTACTTCTAAGGCCATTTGTCATTGACTTTATTGATCCACCAGCCAGAATGGCATCTAGGATCCTTAATTATATCTTCTAAGTCACTTTTTTCCACATATGGTTACACTGGCTGATTCGCATGGGCATTATCTTCTAAAGAACCAACATTCAATCCACTGTGAAGCTCAGAGATGACTTATAAACCTGATGAAGTAAAAAAGAATCAAAGCCAGATCCCCCACACCCTTGAGTGTCTGCAGAAAAACTGCAGATTTGACTCTGAAAGATTTCATAAGTCATTGGTATTTTAACTTCCCTAGTGGCATCTATCCCAGGAAAACACATAATATCTTTAGACACATCAGAAACTCTATCGGTGGCAATAAAGTTCAAATTATTTAACTTAGTATTCATTATAAAGAGGTACAACACCATAAGAAATTATAATGTCTTTTATAGAATGGCAGAGGTGTTAGAGAAAGCCTGCCTGTTTTAGCTTTTGATCATGATGGTGTGAATTGGGGGATGGTGCAAGGTAGCTTACTTTGCTCATGTTTGGGGACAGTGAGCACGTAGGAGCAAGTCTAAAAGTGAGTGACTCAGTAAATCTTATCAGACTGGAGTATAGATAACAGTGAAGATAATTTTGTAAATGTTTGCCTAGCAAGTGCAGTGTTTGATATTTTATAAGTGGAGCGGTGACTTGGTTATTTCTGTGCTTGGACAAAATTAAGCAGCCTTGCTTTGCGGTATTTTTCATCATCTCTAGGTGACCTTGTCTCACACGAGCATTCTGTGACGTCTTAGTTACCTAGCAGTACACAATGACATAGTCTAGCAGTGAGAGCCACACCATGTTCCACATGGCAAGGACCATGGGATGCTTTTTCTTCTCTATTTTTCTTTCTCAGTATCAAATTATAAAAATGGCCACACATTATATTCCAGCACTTGTGATCAAATACATCAACCAAAATGTTCAGACTGTTCCTTAAGAAACTTAATAAGGGTCGGGGAGATAGCTTAGTAGAATAAGCACTTACCTGGCAAGCACAAGGTCCTAAATTTAATCTTTGATACTGACCTTCCCCAGAAAACATTAAATAAAAAATCCTAATAAAAGTCACGTTTTCTAAAAGGGATAATCTTCCTTTGCTTAGAGGAACATCCTTTTCCAGCTATAATTTACTTTTTTTTTTTTTTTGTCTTTTTTTGAGACAGGGTCTCATTGTGCAGTTCAGGCTGGCCTTGAACTCACTTTTATAGCCCAGGCTGGTCTCGAACTCACACCGATCCTCCTGCCTCAGCCTCCCAAGTGCTGGGATTACAGGCGTGCACCACCATGCCTGGCTATAATTTACTTGTGAATCAAATATTGAGCACTAGGCAAGAGGAATAACTGAAAGCTTCTTGTATGGTGTGCTGTATTATCTAACCTTTGTAATGTCGTTGCCTTTGGTCAATCCACAGACCTTAACTTAACAAGCATTTCTTAGACAAGAGACCTTGAGTGACCATTTTTAAGTTCCTGTTCATTTCTCAGAGACGTCCATATATTTAAATATTAGAAGTGATTCAGCTCTAGCTCTCTTTAATGAAAAATAAACAAGTGGAGGAACTCCATCCACTCACTTGGGATGGTTCCTTCAAGTCAGGCTGCCTTTGCTATTAGAGATTTATCATTTTAAAAGATTGAAAAGATAAAAAAGGGCCATAGAAAGGCAGAGACAACTGACAACACTATGCAGCAGATTTTGCTTTAAGTGAAGGTGAGAAAGGTGGATGCCATATTTAGTTCAGCAAAAACATAAAATATGATACAGCTGATGTCTCTGGGAATGACAAATGGCATGAAGCTCTCCTCTGACACTTCTATATTCTCAAGGAAAAGTGAACTCTCTAAAATTAAAAGCAGAGATGGTATTTGAAAGGAAATATTTTCCTCCTCTAACAAGTAATTAGCCTGCAATAGTGATGTCTGTGGACTCTTTTCAAGGCAAATTGCTGAGCACAGTGAGTTTGGCAGGTATCAGTTCTTCCTGTGAACAGTGGATAATCATTCTAAACAGAAGCCAGTCATCATCTTCTAAAGTGCCAAGTGATGGCCAGCTCAGCTCACATGCACTCATCTGTAGTATTGCTTGTGAAATACAATGTAGGGGCTTGGCAGCTCCAGTGACATGGTTCAGCATCCTGTTTATTTCATTAGGAGTCCAACTGCATACAGACTTTTCTGTCTTGCAATCCAGTACCAGAATTCATCACTGACATGCTATTGGAGGAATCACTGCTCAAGTTAGAGATGCTCTGTAAAGCTTCCTAAGATTCTCCGCATTCCAGATCACCTTGCTTGTGCCTGAAGCTTGCGGAGGTGATATGATATGCTAACAGGTCTGAGGGCCAGGTGGTTTCCCTTGGGGATATGCAAGTGGGTCATGTGGCTCTTCCAGGTGTCAGGGTGATAGAATTTGGGTTTGTGGTGACCCTGACTCCCAGCATGGGCTGGAAAGCTGTCTACTTATGACACAGTTAGGCCAGGGCAGCTTAGACCTTCCCCCCAGAAATACCGTTAATACAGGAGTATACATAGACACGCTGCAAACAGAGTTTGGAAATTCAAAATTCTATGGTGGCCAGATAGGTACTGTGTCCATGTGCAGGTGACAAACTGGAGACTAAGTAGGAAAGACATTAGGAACACGCAGCTCACAGGGATGTGGGTCTAGAGTCATCAGAGTTTTAAGATGAGTCAGCAATCCATGTGTGTACTAAATCCTTTGATTATAAATACTCACATCTAGTGAAAGCCCTTAGACTGCAAAACCAAACAAAAGCTCTGAACACTGCCATATTTCAACCTCTAATGACACTCAAGTCTGGTTTCTTCGCTACCTAATATGAACAGAGAAGTTTTGTGTACTCAAGATTTAGAGTATCATGTGAGCTAGGCAGACAGCTCAGTAGATAAGTGCTTGCCTGACAAGTGCAGGGTCCTGGGTTCAGTCCTCAGTAACACACACACACACACACACACACACACACACACACACACACACACACACACAGACTTAGAGCATCATAAATTTCCTTCCCAAAATTGAAAACTTATGAAAAATATACACAGAGAAAATGAAAATAGTTTTCAAATGTTAGCATGCTACCATGAGGATAAGGGGGTCTAATTAAGATTGTGGCAGAGCCTTCAGCTGTGCCTCTGTCAATACATAGCCCTGATATCCTGCAGAGGAACAGCATAATACTAAGTGAACAGTCTACGAAGATCACCAGGCCTTTAAAAATCTGTGACTTGTTGAGTGCATTATGATCCCACTTAATTGAGTAGTTAGGAAAGATTACCAAGATCACTCACAAGTAAGCGTGGGTGGGTTCTCAGAGAGGAGGATGATTCAGTTTCCTCCTGTAAAATATGTCTTTTAAAAACTATCAAGGGAGAAAGGAAAGATATCCAGTGGAGTTACCATATGACTTGGTACCTTAGTGTCATTTGTGTTGGATGAGGTGGGATGACAAATGGCAAAATCAGTAGCAAGTTCTGCCTTTGTAAGTCCTGGAATTTTAGATGTGACATTTTGGGAATTTTTTTCCCCTAAGGCACTTATTCTGAGGATACCAGTAGATTTTGATGATTCTGTGAATTGGAATAATATATAGTCTATGTCACCCTTCCAAGAACCATTGTTGAGATGAGTCTCCACATTTGGTTTCCGGCCTTCACGATCAGCCAAAATATACTGAAAATACATTTTCACAGTCTTCCTCCTGGACCTATTGAATCAGAGACTCTAGAGATGGGCCCCAGGAATCTGTGCTTTAACTGTTCTTTCCAGCTGATCTGATGCAGTCAATCCTATTGTTCCTGAACAAGAGAATGATCCAAGGCCAGAGATAATAAGTAAATCCTTCAGACAAGGAGGCCTCACCCTGAGCAGCAGCTGTGAGGACCAGGATAACACAAACTTGGAAGTTCTTGCTGATTTCTTATGTATTTTTGAATTTGTTTTCAATGTATTTAGTACAGAGTCTATAGGGTTTCACTACACAGACCACACTCATAGTGATCCTCCTATTTTCACCCTCCCAAAGCACTGGGATTTTGGTTTTGTTTTAGTTCTGTTTCTTCCCCTTGTTTGTGTGTCTACTCTTTGCTTGCTTCCATGTTTTTAAAATCCACGTCCTGGATTAATTTTCTACTGCTACTATAATGAATTACCACAAATTTCATGGCTTAAGACAAAAAAAAGTGCACCTCCTTTTTAATTCTAATGTTTAGAGATTAAGCACAAGTTCTTCTGGATAAACTAAAGGTTTCAGTAGATAAAATCACTTTCTGGAGTCTCTAGGGGACACTCTTCTCTTGGCTTTTTTTTTTTTTTTTTTGGCTTGTGGGCTCCTTCCCAATAAGTGGGAAAGATCCTTTTCAAGGCTACCTGCAGTAGGCTTGTTCTTCCTTGTTAGCTTTGAGCCCATATGGATAAGTCGAGTAAGATATGGTTCCCTTTGTATGTCAGTGATCAGCAACTTTAGTTCCAATATGTTGTGGAAGGTAACATTCACAGATTTTAGCGATTGAAACAGCTATTTTGGGTGTCAGAGGCTTTTTCCTACATACCAAAGCAATTAGGTTTGGAGACATTTTTAACATCAGATAACAGTCTAATAAGTTATAAAAATATGCACAGATATAGTATATGGCCTCTTCACCCAGCCAATAGATTCTCTTTCTCCAGCCTGGACAGGTAGTATATTAGCTCTCCTGTTCTTGAAACCAAACACTAAAGGGTTGGCCTGATAGCTCAACAGATTAAAGTGCCTGCTTAGGCAGAGTACAAAGGTGGGGGTTTGATCCCCTGCTTGTTATGCCAGCTGAGCCCATAGGGCATGGTGAGACAGTGATTGAGACTGACTGTGGTGGCATGTGCCTGTAATTCCAGCACATGAGAGACTGAAAACAAGAGGATCACTATGAGTCCAATCTGCCTAGTGAGACCCTGTAGACCCTGTCTGAAAGAAAGAAAGAAGAAAAAAGAAAAGAAGTACTAAATGCCTACAATTTCAATGAACATAAGTATAATTTGGCTCATGGTTTCAGGAGATGCAGTTACTAGTCAGCTGGCTACAATCCAGAAGCCTCAAGTTGGAAGTATATGGTAGAACAAAAAGGATCTTGCTCACCAAAACAAGGGAACATTGATGGAGAAGAAGGAACTAGGGGCCAAGGGTAGATACCTCAAAGCACATGATCTAACAGACACACAAAGAGGTGCATTTGATTAATTTCCTAGGTACTGGAAAGTCAGTCAAGTTGACAGTTAAACTTAGCTACAACAGATAAAGTCATATTCAACAGGATTACAAGAATATTGGAGTCACACAGTACTGAGTTCAAGATCTATTTTCCTTATAGGACCATTTTACTTAAGCAAAATAACAGTGTGCTGGAAACCTAATAGAGATGTAATAAATGACATCATTATTTCCTGAACCTCTCAGTTTCACTTCAGTTATCCTAGATAAACTCAGTTAAGGCAGCCAACTTCGGTACCTTGATGTTGGCACGAATGGCAAATTACAACTCCAGGTTACTGTTTTTAGCTCATGCAAGGTGTCTGAGTTACAAAGATGAAAAAGTTATTTGTAAATTCACAATGATATTACTGTGTTCAATAAATACATGATATAGTGGTACCTTGCTTCAAAAACTAATTCTTTTTTTTTTTTTTTTTTTGTGATTCTGGTTGTAAAATTCATTCTACAATTTTTGTTACAATGAAGTTGCCCCAGAATAATGAAAAATATTGTTTGTGATCTGAAGTATCACCGTACTACCCTATTTTAGGGAGCAGCAGGGCAAATAAGATGAAGCCTGGGGGTTGGGGAGATAGCTCCGTGGAACATATGCCTGCCTGGCAAGTTCAAGGCCATGAGTTAAAAACCTGGTCCCGTCCTCCCCAATGAAGCCTATCCTTTTTTTTTTTTTTTTCTCAATTCTTTTACTGTTTAAATTTAACAATGGTTATATTACTTATTTTCATCATCGGATCAGTTTAGATTAATACATATAGGTATATAAGATTGATCAAACAACTAAACATTAACCTTTCTAAATCCACATTACTTTTTTTTTTCTTTTCCCCCTTTTTTTTCTTTGAAAGTTGACATATTGCATATTGTCCTCACAATCATTCTATAGAGTGCAGTGTGTGGGCATGACCCACCTCCCTA